>JBBPFQ010000025.1:3390442-3400845 GCA_037974815.1 Kaempferia elegans
AAATTGTTAAGTGGTCAAGGTAACCCAATTCAGACAGATGGGTATTGAGAGGATACTTAATATAGCTCAGAAGTCTAGAACAACATGTGAAAATCTGATGTCATTAAAAAAAAATTCGTTTAAAACTCTTTACAGGGTTACCAATGTCTCAGATGTTATTAAGATTAGCATGATTGTAGAGGAAGGAAATCTTATTAACATTTGTTCTGGTTATCTGTCTTTACTCTTTAGGCTAGTATTGAAGTTTAGACGGAACTGGATAAGGCATCAAGTTCAAGTATTTGAAGGTTTGGGACCTAGCTTGACGGAGACACAACAAATGATGCAAGAGTTAAAGAGATTGTCTTTTATATCTAATTGTCCCAGGAAATTATGGAAGGATAATAATGAATATTTTCAACAAATCCAGTAGCCTTCAAAGATATTGATTGTTTTTATTTCTGAAATATGCGACCTTTTCAATTATAGAACCAAAATAAATCACTTTCACAAAATGACCAGGACAACAATAACCGTAGGTTTGTAAAAACTATTTTAAAACTTTATAGCTTAAAATTTTATTGTTTTAACTTCTAAAAGTTGTTTAGATTTGATTTTGGAAAGTGTGCTAGAGATTTTTAGGGATAACTAAGTCATATGTTTACAAAGATCCAATCTCATTGTCCACCAATATACAGGTTAGAATCCTTTCAGTTAATAATATTTTACTCTTCAGTGAATTTTAATTTTTCCTAGTGTTGCATCATTCATGGTATTCTAAAACAAGAATATATGGGGTTGATTTCTGCATTTTAAGGAACCAAAAGGGGCTTTGTTAGCAATGGGCTCTGAATAAAAGAACAAGTTAACCCTTATAGCTTCTGACTATGGACATTCATCAAGGTTTCTCCATGCCCTCTTTCCCACTATCACCTTGGGTAGAAATGTCAAGACAGGAGGAAAGTATTGTCCAACTTCAACCCATTCTACTTCTTCCCAAAACGAAGAAAAAGTTAATAATCAGTATTTCTTCCTTATTTGGGACCTATCTTAATTTTTAAAATACATATTTTCAAACACATTTTATACTTTTAAGCATTAATTTTAGGAAACAAAACGTTCCTCATTTTTTTTTTCTTTCCAAGGAGCGACAAACTAAGGAGAATCTTTCCATATCCATTTTCTCCGACTTCTTTTCCATAGCAGATTTTGTTTCCTAGTTTTCTCTTCCCAATAAGAACCTGGCCTTTACCTTGGATTGAGGAAGCATAATATCCTACAGTTTAAAGAAGATTAAGATTTTCAAACATGCTGATCACTCTTAGTTTCATGGAACAGCAAATGCAAGTTAGATATTCTTAAAAGCCTTTTTAAGAAACATTACAGCTGGCAACATATGAGAAGAGAAAAGAATCCAACTCTCCATCTCTTGGCTCTAGGTTTTTTGATTCTTCGTTTTTAGTCGGACTCCTAAAATTAGTGTTCCATGACCCCCTTTTCTTTTGATATTTTGTTTAGAAGCGCCCTAAATCCAGTTAATCAGCTTAGTTATGTTACTAGTTACTATGAACTATTTAGCCATCTTTAGAAAAAAAGGATGAATTTGGCTTGAATGGATCACATCAGCTGACGAATGTGACAACAAACAGAAACAACATAAATGAATTACAACAGTGCTTTGAAGGAAACAATACTGATTCAAAATACGTTAAACAATTGGAATAATGCTTTGAAGGAAAGACCTGAATGAAAATTGGTTAAATGAGATACTCATAACAATTGATAGATGAGGCACCCATGTCACATTTAGGATATACCATGGCAAGGTTTGTAAGAACGAGTAGGTCATAAAGTCAGAAGTGAAAATTGTGACATGCTAACCTATCTAATATAAACACATCTGGAATAATTAATTTGTTATCAAAAACACTGGCGATGATATTAACATTAGAAGAAAAAAAAGGGAACTGTGTAATTTTGCAAGAAGCAACAAAGCTCAAAATAGTAATAATTCTTGAACCATCTTTTCAGATAGAGAGCCAGGTAAGCGCCATCTTTGATCAATCATAAGTGTCATAAATAGAATGCTGGATTTTTGATCGGCACTCCAAAGGTCAGTGTTACACAAAGTGGAATCATCCCGGAATTAGAAATTTGAACGCAAGGGAATTTAGTTCCAAGAGTCAGAAAGGATCAAAGAATTATTCTTCTTCCTTGAACTTAATCTGCAGGGATAATTCTTTAAAGTAATGTTCTCTGACTACTCGTTGTCAACAATCAACATATACCCTAATCCATGATGCTTAGTCAACCAATGCTGTTGTGTCATGCCAAAGCCTTATATGAAAGGCCTTTGAGATAGAGTTGTCATTTCAGTCCCGTGAAAGTCCTATTTCTATCAGTTCAGACAAAAGCGTGCCCTTATGCCAACATTTCTAGGAAACTAAGAGGACCTAAAATTACAAGACAACATCGACAGATGTCAAATTTCTTATCAGCGCTCTTAAATACTTGGATTAACAGCAGATAAATGCACTTTAATTTACTAACTCCAAGTAGATCTAACCTGGGAAAATAGGGAGATGCAACAACAAAACTATATCAGTTAAAAATTTGAAGACCCCAAATCTCCTGTCTTTCAATTATAAAAGCATAAACAGATTTATTGACTTGGCAGCCTAAAAACAAGTGGAAATTCCTGCAAGAAAGAAAATAGCGAACACAATTACAGGGACTACTAACGATAAACCTCAAACAAAATTAGGGCGTCCTTTTATTCAAAGTCGCGATCATCCAAATTCATACCCTACTAAATATTCAACACACACACACACACAAAACATAAATTAGCAATGCAGGGAGATACGGAGAGCACAAAGATCTCACGCTCCGCGATCGAGTAAAATTTCTTTCAATTACCGGTAAACAAAATAACTCAACAAAAAATTAACAGAACGCAGAAGGAAATTAAAAAGGGATAATATCTACCGAGTGGATTGATCAACGAACGATAAACTATAGGTTTGACGACGATCCCAGATTCGAGAGGCGAGAAGAACATCGATTAGAACAGGGAAAGAAAGAGGGGAATCGTTATCCCTGCCTTCCGGAAGTTTCTTCTCTGTTGCTTCTTCCACTTCCCCTCGTCTCATATATATATATATATAGTAAAATATGGACCTTTTTTATTATTATTTGGCTGGGTGGTGGGACCCGGTCCAATGCGGAAGGGGCAAAAAAGACATGTGGCGAACGTTATGCGACGTCAACTATCTAAAACAAATGCAAAAGAAATCGACCACTGCAGCTTCCTCTGTTTCGCATTGAATGTTTCCATTACAGCCAAATCTTCTGTCATTGCATCCTGCAGATCGCATTGAAGCACATGATGCGGAAACAACTCTCAATGCTACACTTCTGCAACACCGATCGATCAGCAACCCTAAACGGAACGGTGAAGGTACGTAGGAGAAAGGGGCACGTGCTCGGGGAGTCTGTCGCTAAGACGACCACAGCGCCGGCTCCCATATCGACTCCTGGCTGTACTCCTCCGCCACCGTTCGAGGACCGTACTCATCAGGCAGGGGCCAGGCCTTCATGCAGAGGACTGCGATCAGGTTCTCGTTCTGCGCCTGCTGCGCCGCGAGCTCCGCCTGCGCCTGCGCGAGCTGCAGCTGCAACTCGTCCACTTGCTTCTGCAGCTGGAAGATGATCCCGGCGCTGCCGTACACTGGATCTCTGATCCTCGCGTTCGCCTCGTACACCAGACTGCTCACGGCGTCCGCCCTCTGCCTCTCTGCGAGCTCCTGCGACATGTATGTATCCCTCGACGGTCATATTCAAACTGCGCAGGAAATTAATGGAGGAGGAGGGTTATGATCTACCTGCAACAGTTTGACGACGTTGCTAGCGCCGAAGACTCGATGTGCGCTCGTGAACCTGACCAGCTCAGTCGGGGGGAAATAAGGCGCCAGCGCACATTTGTCGGAGCATCGCCGGCGGAGAATCTTGCACGCCGCACAAGGGCTGTGAAGGGAGGAGGCACTTGAAGCCGCGTTGCTTGCCTCCATGGCGATGAGCTAGCACTCACAGCAGAAGGAACATGGATTTATATAGGGGAAAGAGAGGAGGAGACAGGGTGGGAAATCTGACTGTTCTCTACTCGGAAAAAGATCATGATTGAAGAATCTGCATCTGGTACCAATTAAACTACTGAAGTCACAGTTTAAAGTCAGCTAATTTACCTACCGGTTTGACATGAAGTAATATGTCCATAAAAACTTTGACGATTGATCTCAGCACAATCTATGAACAGTGAGAAATCTACCAAGCTGAACTGCGTGATTAAGATCCTGAAGCAATGATTTGGTCAAAGTGCGGGTGAAGAGGCGGCTTGTTAGGCAGGAGAAGGCAACTGGCAGTTTCACACCCAAGAAAAAGCATGCATTACTGGCTGAATTTTCAAAAACAAGTTGAAATATATATCCTTGTAATCGCGACTACCTCGTTTTTAATCTGTATATTATCTTTCAATTGACAAACTTGCCGTGTGGACCTCTGAATGCATGTGGTTTCACTTTCTTTTGGCTAGTAGTAGTTTTCCACTGCGTGTTGCTCATTGGATACTCTCTCTTTCCACTGCATGTGCTCCCGCTCCCGCTGCCGCTCCCCCTCTAGGTGGCTGCCAAAGCTCTTTAAACAATTTCTCTTCAAAATGAGAGGCCAAGAAAAACTTTAAGTGATTTTTTAAATTATATAAGTTCATTTGCTCATAAGAGTTCTGGAGAAAAGTTTGAGCTTCTTATTTGCATGCAGGAACCTTCTGTTACTGCAAGCAGATGTGCACGAATTCTATCGCTTTGATTAGTTATTCATATGGATGATTGATCGATTGACTTATGCACTAAGCTCCATCTCAACACACAAGCACAATATCTGTTAATCATGGTATCAAAATGTCTTTAACAGGAATCATGAACAAACACATCCAAACTACAGATACTAATCTCTTAAGATGATCAGTTACTTGCATCAGGATCAGGTAGCTTTCAGTAACATGGCAGGACCTTCGATATACGAATCAAGGAACTACTTAGAAGTGTTGGATTTCGACAAGGATTGGGCATGAGTGATTCTCCCTTTCTATCCTTACAGTAGCCATTGCCCATCTACATCTATTACAAAGTAGTTGTGGTGGTCCTTCAGCTTTTCCTTTGCAGTGGTTTTCATGTCAGGAGACAGTGGAAGTGGCTTGAACCCTGCCCGGAGGTTCCTTACCTCCATTTGCTTGTATGTCTCTGGCCTTTCCAACCTTTCTGGCAATGACGTTGAGTGCATCCCGACCGAAGATATTTTTCTCTATCAACAGCTTTGATTTGTCTCCGCGTCGAATATTTGTTTTGATCATATCGAGCAAGGAAGAAAAGTGGAATAAAGCTTCCTGAAATCAAGTGGCGAAAAAAGGAGAATTGTATGAGGCATTCGCAATCGCGTGGATGTACACAGCTGGGTTAAGGCCTCTTATGGATTTCAGTACCATATTTCTGGGGCTCTCCTCTAGCACTGTTTCATCCATCAGATTGTTGAACTTGAACAGACTGTTGACGATGAGCAATTCATCTTTATCGATGTTAAGGTCTTCAATTCGGATGGTCTCCCACTTGGTTGCGAGTGCTCGAAACTCAAACAGAATGCCAAATCTACAGGCATAATCTGCTAATCTCTGCCCTGTTTCATCAACCCACTGGGTCGGTCGGAAGCCAGGCCTTGGCACGTTGATGCCAGTCAAATGAAGCCTAGGAAGGCCACCTGGTCGATCAGCAAGACAACAAATGAAACACAGCCATTGGAAGGCATGGTAAATACCATAGTCTATTATATGCAACCTGCTAGCATCCTTGGCTACATCCATAATTGTTGTATTGGCAAAGAAATAACAGATCTGTTTGAAAGGGATGCAGACATATAACACTGGCAAGATTTCAACATATCAACTGTGGAGATTCCTTTTGTCACAATGGATCGGTAAACCTGACTTCCTGTGCCGGAAAGTCTTGCCTCGATCCTGTCTACGAAGCAAGCTGCTATCCTCTGGCTTGCATCTCCAAAGGGGGATGCATGCTGTCTGATCTGCTTCAGAAAGTCAATTGTGCTTCGCCGATCATCTATTGCCACAGATTGTGCACATGGATAAGTAGTGTCCGAAGATCAATCACCTCCTCCTTCGGTTGCTTTTTTCCTCGGGCTTTTCCATTATTTGATGCTTTAGCTTGATTGATGTTAGAACTCTTGCTTGTTTCATCATTCTCCAATTCAGTTTGCTTCTGATCATTCTTTCGCACTTCTTTTCCTAACCACAGAGCAGGAACTCATCAAAAAATTTTGAACTAATAGGTTCAGCATTGGAGAAAGCTGGCTGTTTTTGCTTCTCCCTTCCTGCAAATCCAAATCATCATTATGCTGAATTTTTTGCTCCCTTGACACATGAACAGGTTCCTCTCTTGACGGTTTCTGAATCTCATAGAAGGGTTTCTCAGCAGCCAAAAGAGCTGGATCTTCAGGATACACATCGAACTGTCCATGTTCTCTTCCATCAGAATCAGACTAATGTAACTGAACACCATGTCTGAAGATTACTCAGGAACTTCCATCTCGCTGCTTGCAGTCCAAGGGGATGCTTGATCTGCAGTAAGCGCCGAGCTAAATGTGGAACTATTTGTCGGCTCATTCTGAAAAACTATGAAACTGTTCACATCCAAGATCTCATTTCCCCCCAATTCAACACTACTCTGAACATTCTGGTCCAACAACACCCAATAATGAAGATACTCATCTTGGATGTCTGTAATTGAGGAAGTAGTTATATCATCAGCAGTAGAAATCGATTTTCCTCTTTTTCTAGAACTTCCAAATCGCTCGGATGGGTGAAAACCCCATCATGCTGAAACTGATTCATCTGGCTCCTACACTCAAAATCTTGAGCTCCTGGTAGTGGTTTTCTTTCACCTTCTACACAAACAAGTGATCAAACAACTTCAGATCCACCCTTCTGTAATCTTCTATCTCCAAATCTTATCACATGAAACAAGATTTTTTTTCCTCTTTAAACACTAAAAGCTTTCACAAATATATCTCTAAACCAAAATCATACCCACTAGTTTGTCGTGTGTTTTCTGAAGGAAAACATATGAAATGTTCCTCTGGTGCTTTAACCTTTAATAAAAAGAGAATCCTACAGATTTACTCATGTTTTGTACTACAAAATCTGAACTTTTTGAAGAATCTGAAATTACTGCTAAATCAAAGCAAGAAGTGTGCTAAAAAGGACGAAAGGACAGGACAAAAGCCACGGGAAAAGAGCGTGCATACCTTGATGGAGGAAAGGGAGAGGCGGTCAAAGGGGACGAAAGAGGAAGAATTGAGGAGAGAAGCATGATGCAAACTGGAAGCTGTGTGCGTTTATAAATCGCTTGAAGGACGACGGTGAGGATTTTTTTTAATGGACGGAGATGAAAAAAACGTCGGGAGAGGAGGGCAGAGGAGACGAGACGATTATCGAAGCTGGAGGGACTCGAATAATCGAACTCCTGACCCTTCGCTGGCCGGTCACCCAGAAGATTCAGCGAAGACGAAGAAAAAGCAGCTCATGCTGTTCATCGGCAACTGGTCATCGCTGGTCACAAATTGAATCTAGTTTAAAAAAAATATAAAATTTGTTAGTGGGCTCCACAGTAGCCATTTGGGAATCCATGCCGTATCTTTCGATTGACCATAGCGCCGATCGGACGGCGCTTGTCCCTCTGACCGTGGGCTGCCGTGGCTGATAAATATTTTGTGCTATCAGTCTATGAAGAATTTTAATTAATTATACAAAGTGATTTTTAGATTAGCCAACTCGAAAAAAAAAACCTAGAATTAATTTACTTAATTTTTACGATATGTATATAAAAAATTAAAATACTTTTCTATAGACTATATATCTATACCTGTCTATATTAATTAAACGGAGAACCAACCCATAATCTTCTGTCCCTGTGTCTCACTTGTCGTCCTATCAGAACTATACCCTAGGGAATGTGAACCCAGGTGGATCGCCGTCAAAGCAATCAACACTAAAATCCAACCGGATCTGAACAGACTTTGCTTTATTGTTGATCCGAGCTCCTACTCAGATCTTTCGGCATCGATTGTGTCGGCGGTGATTCCCCTAAATTTACCTTTCCCAAGGTATAATTTTAATCTGACCAATGATTAGCGACTGCCAACGGTAGATTAGCATTGACGAATAGGACACGAAGAGAGAAAATTTTAGGAACAGAAGATCTCCTCCGGAACCAGAGTGTTGTAAAGCTTCAACAACTCTTGATATGTCAGCACCAATTTTTATTTTTTTTAAATTTCACACTACAGTAAGGATCAAAGCCGGATTTTTTATTCTTTCCTTGTTTGTTTGTTTTTTCAAACAAATTTAATGTTGTAATTTAATGAGATGACCTTAAAATATTCATCCTTAATTATGTACCTGTTTTTTTTTCTATGAATTCCAAGGAGATCCTCATCTGGCCAGGCAGTTAGATACAAAAGAAAGGGATTGAGAGGCATTGATTCTATATTGATTGATGTATAGTTTACAGGATTGTACATTAAAGAGAGTATGTGAAGGAATAAAAGAATGAGAGCTAGCGGAACATCATGATGAAATGGTTCCAACACTGCATATTCCGGAATACGAAAGGAAAGAGCATGAAAGAATTCAACTCACCCAACAGATTCAGCAAAAAGCACAACCTAGTAAACAAAATCCAAGTCGACATTCTAACTAGCGAATTGATGTCGACTAGTATGAGAACTCATGGCCGCGTATTGATATGTACTTCTTCACCCATATGGCAATGTCGTCGACGCAGGCTTGTGCTTGAGGAGTTCTGAGGAGCATGTCGAGCGTGGCGAACTCATGGACTGCATCCTTGTATTCGAGCACTGGTGCATCAACATTCACCTTGCGAAGTTCCTCGGAGTAAGCAATTGCACGGTCCTTCATCCAGTCATGTTCCGCAACTACTGTGAGGGTTGGAGGCATATATCTTAATGGAGGTCCCCGGTTGGACGCAAGGGGGTTTGCAGCTGGATGATCTAAAGTAAAGTTTTCCTCAGGTAAGAACAACTTCCAAGCGAGGATGCATAATGACTTGTCGTAGATGTAAGAGTTTGCTAGTTTTAGTTCAGAATGGGTGGGAACAGCTCCTGCGAAGAAGGGATACATCAACACCTGGGCGACAACCTTAACAGGTTCAATCAGCTTTCCTGCCTCGATTGCTTTTCGAGCAACAAAATCAGCAATGTTCGCACCACAGCTCACACCAAGAAGAATACACCTATTCCAAAAATGTCAGGCAAACCTTAGGTCAACTAATGTAAATTGATACAAATTACACAAGCTGTAAATGGAACCAAAAACAGTGATAATTTGTAATTATGATGACGACCAACAGAAGAACTCAGGCACATGACAGCAAAGACTAGGAAATCATAGACTAACAGTAAGATACTTAATCATAAGATTGAAACACAAGTTCAATTCTTAACTTTTTCAGAATTCAGTGGTTCCACATTGCAGAAGAAAGCAGATGGAATGGCAGATAGGAAAAAAAAATGACGAAATGGGACAGTATGGTTAGACATGGTGGTGAGTAAAAACAATAAACAATGATTAGTAACACACCTTAAATTGGTTTCAGGTATGCCACTAATCTAACAAATCATTTAACTCACCCAATTTCATGATTCTACAGCCAGAAAGTTTTACCAAAATATTAATCCAATAACCATGAATCATTAAAGAATCAATTAACTTATAATAACAAAACAATATAAATTGGACAAATATAGTAGAAGAGAGATTAGAAATTTAATTCCCTCAATGTTTGCTTATAAACAAAATTCTGCCCGTGACAAACCAGTCATTGCCGGTCTCACGCCAAGTTAAAGGAGGAGGGGTTGCGTTAGATTGCCAATCAACGTAAAACTTTGGCAAAATTCAATGAATGGATCAATTAAACTATTGTGCTAATGGTATGTTGTTCCCCGTAAGAAACGCGTTGCAGGGTCCGACTCTAACGTCTTGGCAAGGACCGCTACATCTCCAGAACTCGAGTGTAGTGCTAAATATACAAGAGGCTATATGGCAAGGTCTGACTATAACGTATCGGCAAGGACCGCAACATCTCCATGAGAGCTTGGGTGTAACATTAAATAGACAAGAGTTTTCACACTATAGGTTAGATAAGAACAAATATGATAGAAAAACTAAGGGGGCGTTTGGCTTGAATATTTTCCATTTTCATTTTCTAAAAAACGCGCATTTTCTAGAAAATAACGTTTGGTTTGCATTTTCCATCTCTGTTTTCTAAAAAAATATATAGCAT
>JBBPFQ010000025.1:3502014-3518911 GCA_037974815.1 Kaempferia elegans
CTTCACATTTATCAAAATGGAAAAGCATGGATTAATCATGATCATAGCGATGATTTCCAACTACTCACATCTTCCCCTTTAACATTTATCGTTGCATCTCCATTAATTATAACGAGAAGATGGTCTGTAATTTAAACTCATCCCATCTTCCTCTTCGATACACATTTTAAAAAAAAATCACTTACGTAGATGTTATAAATTATAATCAGCAATGTGTCCTTGCGAAGATACATTCATTTCTCTCCCGTAACTGCAAGTCCAATGCTCTTGACTTCTAATGATACCAATTGTATTTGATTAAAGTACCCCTTAAGGAACTGAAATCATTGGCTCTTGCAACATCACAAGGATCAAAAGTCAACATTAACTATCCATGATTCTAAACATATTTTGACAAAATTGGATACCTAGTCAAAAACAAATTCAATATTGAACTTTACTATGTATCATCTTGATACAAACTCCTTAAGTTATTTGGTTCCTCCCCTAACTTCAAATTCGACCATACTATTTCTACATAGTTTCCAATAAGAATGATAAGACGCAGTTATAATATAATTAACGAAACATCAATACAAATTATATTTCCGAAAAAATAATTTCAAATTAATATTTAATATTTTTTAAAAATAGTTTTTTTTTAGAGCAACGGACACCTCATTGACTTGCAAATTGTTACCGTCCAAGTCCACCACGCGGAGTCGCGGCGTGGAAAATTTTTCCGCAACGCGTGACAGCTGGCTCGAGCCTAAACCAACCAATTCCACGTTCTGCACCATCTCCAGCCTCCGCCCATTTCTCTCCCCAATTCCATTCCATTCCATTCTGTCGATCCTCCTGCCATGGCAGCGCGTCGATGCGCTAGCGATCTCGCCGCCAGCATCGTTTTCTTCCTTCTTTTCTCTGTTGTCCCCACCCAATCTGCTGCCATTTTCTCTCCGCCGGATCACCACCTGATCGCCTGCGGTGCCACCTCCGACGCCGCCCTCCCTGACGGCCGCTCATTCCTCGCCGACTCCAGCCTCCCCACCACCATCCTTCGCTCCCACGGAAGCCGGATCTCCGTCTCCAACCCATCCTCTGATGCCGACCCTCTCCGCCGTACAGCTAGGGTCTTCAGTTGCCCGTCCTCTTACGTGTTCGATATCAAGAGCAAGGGGGTCCATCTGATCCGTCTCCACTTCTACCCCTTTCAGACCCCGGAATTCAACCTTTCTTCGGCACGATTCCACGTTTTGGCCTCGGGGATCACTCTCTTGTCCGATTTCTTTGCGCCGAGGCCTTTGTTGAAGGAGTACTTTATCAACTTGCAGGAAGAAAAGCTTGTTATCTCATTTGATCCTGCCGACAAGTCCTCTTTTGCCTTTGTAAATGCCATCGAGGTCGTCTCCGCTCCCAAAGATCTCATATTGTACCCAGCGAGGTTAGTAAATGCCGACGAAGTTGCAAAATTTGATGGGCTGTCGAAGCAGGCGTTTGAAACTCTGTATAGGGTTAATGTTGGGGGTCCGAAGGTGACGCCTTTTAATGATTCCCTATGGAGAACGTGGATTCCCGATGGTGTTTTCCTAAAGCCTAGCTCTGCTTCAGAAATTGTCTCTTACAGCGGAAGAATTAAGTACCAGGAATATGGTGCGAGCCGTGAAGTGGCCCCTGACCATGTGTATAATACGGCAAGAGTGATGAATGGTGCTGTTCTTTCTGGTTCCAATTATAGCATGACATGGGAATTCCCCGTGACTTCTGGTTACAAATATCTCATCCGAATGCATTTCTGTGATATTGCTAGTTTGGCGCTTAATCAGCTCTACTTCAGTGTCTACATCAATGGGTACATGGCATATGAAGATTTTGATCTGTCAGATTCCACTGGGTTTCTGGCTTCACCACATTATGTAGATTTCGTTTTGGATGTTGATATAACAGAACTTTTGAGCATTAGCATTCGGCCATCGAATCAAAGTAGTCCTTTGTGGATTAGAGGATTGTTGAATGGACTGGAGATAATGAAGATGAACAACACAATGGGCAATCTTGATGAAGAGTCTGCAGTTATCTTTGTTTCTGCTAATCCGCTAAAGAGAGGGTTGGGAGCTTTTCTTCGTTCCCTGACTTGTGGCTTTGCTTTTGTTAGCTTGTCTGCGATTGCCTTCATGTTGTTCTTGAGGTGGCGATCTGAACAAAGGAGTCATGCTGCTTGGTCACCTCTACCCGTGGATGTTTCGGATGGTAAACTGACACCAGGTAAGCTGTTAAACTTCTGCTGAAATATACGGACTGATGTATAATATTTCTAAGGCTTGTATGGCGTGCATGTACACTTTTCTTGCATAAATTACTTTCATGTTATATTTGGAATGTATTGCCCACATTATTTGACGAGTCTGATCCTAAATACTGGTTTGGTACTTTTTCAGTAGTTTTATTGTCCAGCAGCTTGTAGATGCTAGCTGATTTAACTTATTATATTTGAATTGTTATTTTTTTGGGAAATTTGGCTACGCTGTTGCAAACGAATTGAAGATTAGTTATTGTCGAGTTCTCTGGTTACTATCCTAGGTAAAGTCTTATATGTGGAGCATGCACTTCGCAGTGACTCTTGACTTTTTATGTCGTTATTAATGTGGTACTAGTATTGCAAGAACGTGTAATCATAACTGCTTTCTTTATCATATTTGACATATTGGTTTAGCTATATCATTAATTAAGTGAGCTGTGAGCAAAGCAGTCATTCCAGTAAGGTTATTTGTTACTTCGAGTTGTTGCTGGAAATTTCACATATTGATTGAAAACAGATCCAGCCATACATCTCTGGCTTCTGCTTATTCTTCAGTTGCATAGTTCTATAGGTGGTTAGAAAGAACTACCAAAACTAAACATTTATAGACTTACCATTTGGAAACAAATTATACAACTGATTGACCTAAAATGAATTGCAAATTAGTGTTGATATATTCCCAATCAAATTGTGGTGTCTTTTTGGAGATTTTCTAATCAATTATGCTTCTGCCTTCCCCATTTTACTCAGTGAACTCATATCATCATTGAAAAAAGAAACAAGAAATGCAAATCATGACATCAGTTGAGTCATGGCACCAAGGAAGCTCTAGCTCTATAGGCAGGGATACTATGATACTTGAGCGTGCCAAAAAATGCTTCACTTAACTATGTGATAGACATACTTTACTCTCCTATTAAATGTGGGATCCTCATTGATATATCGAGTCCTAGTATGTAGTATAGAGTCTTTGACTGATCTAGCATTTGATGGATGGAATTTGATCTACATATGCAATCTAGGGATGCCCTTTTGGTCCCATACTAAAGCCACGGTTTTGAAAGTTGAGGTTGGATTTTGAAGATCAGAGTGGGCCTAGATATGCATTGGTTTAAGTTCGAGTTCCTGATTATAAATTCAAGCTACCAAGCACCCTTGAGACTTGGCACTATCATTAGGCTCACCCATGCATTCTTATTCAAGTAATCAGAATTTCATTGTTATTGCATGGAAGTAATGTAAAAGAAATTAATTAATCAACAGTTGAATAAAATAAATTATATTGTTTTCAGAAGTATGCAGATATCTTATGTTGTAGTAGAAAAGAATGAAAGAAGAGATGTCACCATGATTCTATAAATCTTGATTTGAATCCAGATATATATCTTGTATTCCTGTATTTTGTGTTCTGCCTTGTATCTTTCCTACCCAAATAAAAATCTGATTTCTAAACAACACCAAACCGTGAACTGTCTCCTTTTCTCTTCAGTTGCCAGCTTCTCATTTCTCTCTTACACAACTAAGGATAAGATGTTTCTGTGACTTGTAAAGCTCAATATGCATAACAAAGATGACCATAACAGCTAAAAAAACATGTGTACAGTTTCTAAAACTGATCAGTTAACATACAGATCTGAGTATATACCATGAGTACTCACCAAAACTTAATATATAGTTAAGAAATAGATGGTTGATACAGAAAAAGGAGATCTGCAGAAAATTTCATATTCCCCAATAAACCATCCTTGTGGATGACAAAGATATGATCCTGGATCAGCTTCAGACATGCTAAGTGACTTGATTTTATCTCAGTTGGTAAGCCAGCCATCACATTAAGTTTATGTACTAAATAGAGAATTAGCAAGCTTCAAGAATGAGAAATTTTGCTAGTGTTCTATTTAAAACCAGACAGCTACTTTTAGCATTAAGTCGTAGAAGATGAACGATATGGAGAATATACAAATGTCAGATAAAAGTGTTAAATGTATGGCGATGAAATAGTACACAAAGCATTCTCAGAGGAAGAAATTTAATGGATCCAACTATGATAAGATATCGATGAGGTATGCATAGTATCATCACTCTCTATCATCATAGACATACTTTGTGAAGATTTTATCCGATGGGGCAAAGCCACTTCTAGTGCACATCACTAAATAAGAGCAAAGATAGCATAGCGAAGTGTCATTTTGCACAAAAACATCAAACATCAACGTTCTTTTCAGAATCATGATGATTAATAAGGTATTTTTCAAAAACATGAATGATAAATATCAGGTTAAGAATCTTAAAGTTCCTTTATTACCTTATAATTAATGGATGAAATTCAAAAGGGATTCTTATTTTACCTTTATTTTGAAAATATCTTTAGTAGTAATTTTGGCCAAAACAATACTCAAAACTGCTATAGTCAGAATTATTTTAATATTAAATAAAACTTTTCAAATGTTAATAAAAATTATTCTAATTCGGTTGAAATTGATCAACTACTAATGGAGAAAATTTAATCAAAATGGCTACTATTTGAGTAGTTTTGACCAAAACTAACGTAGAGTTTTGATGGCAAGAAAAATGAATGAAAAAATGGGCTCCGGAGTTTATTCTTACATAGAGTTTTGTGATAGGTTGGTTGGCTTATTGGATGAGGCTTTCTTTCACATGTGCACTCGCATGGAGTGACGATCTGGTCTGAATTGCACTAAACTCAGTTGATTCATGTGCAAGTGAAATCTACCAAATATCGAACTGGTTAGGGTAATATGTAAAGCAACTTTGATCAAAGTTGGTCATTGTTGTTAAAAATGTCATAAGTCAACGTGAGTTTTTTTTTTTTTTTGCCGTTATAGATCCTCATTTGGGTGAAACTGTTGGTATGTATATAGATGCTCAGTTGTTTTTTTTTAGTGTCGGCCATCTTCTCAAAACTAACCATAGCATGGCTATCTGAAAAACATTTTTCTATTTCTCCATCCTCGATATTGTAGCAGGCCCGGCCCAGAGGCCAGGGCAGCCTGGGCGGTTGCCCAGGGCCCAGAGTTTAGGGGGGCCCAAATTTTTTGAGGTTAGGGTATATATCTCACTGCACACCGGTCATTTCAACCGCCCGTTGCTCATTCTTTCCGCCCGTTTTCGCAAAAAAATCGCGCCGTTCTCACTGCTCGCGATTTCTGCGATTTCTCACACGCCGACACGCCGTCGCCTCGCTGCTCGCGATTTCTGCGCTGCGCCGCTGCCGCTGGCCTGGCGGCGATCTCGCCGGCCGCCGCTCGCGACTCCTCACTCCTCAGTCCGGCCCTCCGCCGGCCCCTCGCCCAGTCGCCCTCACAGTGACAGTGTTGGCCGTCTCCCGGGCCCCGGCTGCCGCCTGCCGCGAGACGCGCACCGCACGCCTCACGGCCTCAGCCCTAGCCTCACGGCCCTCACCCTCGCACACGGCACACGGCACACCGCCAGTCCGCCAGTACGGCACTGCACATGAGGTCAGTAGTGCCGCCCCGATTAGGCGATTACTTGCTGCATCTAGAAAAACTAGAAGAACATTTAATTTAAAAATTTAGGGTCTGTTTTCATCTTTTCGCCCCGGGCCTCCGAAAGGTTAGGACCGGGGCTGATTTTTAGTCGCCGGCGTCCTCGACCGGCAACTCGTGGCCCATGGTTCAAAGAATCACCGGCAAAGCCTCAACCTGGTACATATACCGCCTTATTTACAAATAACTTCCGATCGATGGATCGACTAATTAAAAAAATTATTTTTGGCAAATTAAACCACCATCAATCCAATTAATCGGATAATTATCAACAGGGCCATGCAAGGGTGTTGGTTAGAAGTTAGAACAGATCCATCTTAGCCCAACCCAAAGACTCTGGGTCATGATCGATCCTCAAATGTCAAGACAGGGTCATGCAACTATGGTTCGATCTGAACTGAGCACGAGTGGAGTTCAATCGTGTGCCTCTTCTAATTTTACTCCCATGGAATTGTAGTCTTCCGGTCCACTCTGTCCATCATGAAAAAGCTCCTGACTTAGAGCATTCATAATCATGGTACTCTTAGAGAGCTCTTTTGTTGTCACATCTGTGTCATGTCAAATGTAAAAAATCTTATATATCTCTCCACTATTAAAAAACATTTCAACAACTTCTTCATAGGTCTCATATTTTTTCATTATATATATTTATCTCTCTTTCATATTTTACCTCATATATAATTAAATTTTTTATATAATTTAACTCCATAAATTGTTAACACTCCGAATAACATTAATAATTAAAATAAAATACATAAATATTATCTTATATCAAATAGAAATATAAGATTATCATAATTAATAAATTATTTTTTTTTACTGATTACAACCCTAAAATGTGTCATATCTTCTTATCAACTCCACCTCTTTTTCTATATTTTTAATCAACTCATTATTTTTATTTTTTTTTAATAACAAATAATTAAAAAAAAACGGACGAAGAATCGGCTCCGGTGGAAGGGGAGGGGAGGGGAGGGAGATTCTTCCCCACACGACACCTCACGGTGGGAGCTCTTAATTCTGATGTTCATCATTCACCCGACTTTCACTCGGACCGGACTTATTTTCTGGTCACCCTCCTTCTCCGCCCCAGTTAAATAGTTGACGGTCTTGCTTACTGAATCAGGAGCCAAACGATCAAATGCCGATCAAGTTAACTGCCAACCCAACAATAACCGATCCGATAAGGATCTATCCGGTCCGAGGCGGCTATCCAGAGTTCTCAAGGACTCGGCCCATCATTCGTTCTCAACCTAAATTGGCCCAAAATAGTTTTAGCAGACGTTGTATTTGTCATATGATCTCAAAATGTCGCCGACGCATGAACAAATTATGGACGTGGATATTAATTTATCCATACTTTGGGTATCGGTTTAGAAAATGATACACATTAATTAGAAAATTGATGGACTAGATAATATTGAATTTGAGATGATCAATTCTGATTTCATGAAAGTTTACCACACTGTAGTTGGGGATTGAACCGGCTAGGGGGATCGAACCTTAAATATTTAGATAATAACTTAATTAATGTCATTCCTCTCCACCTAGTCCGGAGTTAAACGATACACGTTAGAGAAGGATAATCTTCTATAATTTCTTTTTTTCTCTGGTTTTATTCCACGCCCACCTAATTTCTCGTGGAATTTCCCTGCCGCTGATGCTGCGCCTTGCTGTTCTTGAGACGGGTCAATGTTCCCGCCCCGCCAAGCACGCCGAGTGGGTCGGAATTCCGCCGTTGACAATTTCGTCCTTGGAATAAGGTTTGACTATTAACAGGGTCGCCCAAGCTAGCTGTTGGATTCTCATTAGATATCGCCTGTCGTTTTGCCACGTCGGGAGTGAGTCATAGGACAAGCTTTCTAAATTTTAAATTGATGCAAAGGTCAACCAGGGTTTAGATTCGAGACACACTCAGTCCGGGATATCACCTATAGAAACTTTGGAATGATACAAGATTTTAGGCAGTCTAAACTAATTTCTAATGTTACGTCAGGCAATTGGATGGTTGAAGGAGATGAGATTTCATGTAGATGTTCCACGCTCTTGGTTTATATGACTATCGATCTACATTAATGTGTGGCAAAGAAAGTGACGACTATAGGCGAGGAAAGATCTCATGGTACAGAAGTCACAACTAAGGTTTTATGGTAAAGCAGAGAATCTTGATTACTTGAAAGAGATTCCATCCAATGGGATGGAGTTGAAGATCGAGAAAAAAAAAATAGAGTATAGCATTAAAAGCTCCTAACATTGAACCTTCGAGGAATGTGCCTTGCTAATACAATTTTCTTTTTCTTTTACTAACACCAAGTATCCCATCTCTCAGGCAGACTAATCCTGAACGATAAACCAATTTCCTATAATATAGCGTAATTAAAAATTAAACTGTGAGTACTTAAGACTAGAACACTTTACCAATGCACTGCTTCTTACAATTAGAGTAAAAAGGTGATATAGTTGATCACCTCAAGCGGTCTAATATCGTCGGCTCTATAATAAAATATAGACAGTTAAATTATAACGGACCCTTTATGCAGGAAAGTTCAGACACCGAATGAGACATTCTACCCTGCTAACAATTAACCTTAAAACCTGTTAAAATAATCGCTCACATAAATATACGTCAATCCGTGGTGAGGCAACGGCCTCTTGCAATGCTCATGGACAAAGAGGCTGAGCATCCATAGATTCAGTGGATACCTGGGGAAAATAAACATGAGAATCGGTTAATAATATTTTCTTAAATGGGTGTTTTTGACGATGTTAACTTTATATTTTCTAAAAACAAATTGAAAAATCTAGCCATGATTTCCCTTTTTATTTTCGTTCGGACGCCTGCTGTACGATTCGTGCGTGTATCATGCTGCCGACGACGACCTCGTCCATCGTGTTCCTCCCCGAGTCGCCGTCCTGACGACCTCATCCGGCATCACACGGTCTTCTCACCCGTTCAATAAGTGGCGTTAAATTAGTCGGTCCCACAAATGGTACCAGCGTACGGTGTGGCTCACATGTGGTCTGTCGCGCCGGGGTCCAGTCTCCATGGTGGCGTGGCGTGACGTGGCGATTATGACGTTTGAGTCGCTGCATCGTCACCGTCCACTCACCCAGGACCCACACAAAATGGAAAAAAAAACAAAAACTATGGCCCACCCTCGGATGGTGGGCTCCTGCACTGGCCACTGGGGACCTTTCCATGAAAAAAAATTTACTTATTTATTTGTTTACTTCGGTGGACAAGTTTAAATATGATTATGTCGGTCAAATGGTCAGACGGACACCGGGAAAGCACCTCACACACTCGGATATAAAAACTGCTGATGTAGAAACACATAGGTGCACTCAAATCTGCACATAAAAAATGAGCAGACAAGCGTTAACAACTAAACAGGAGTCGTCGCTTCTTGTTTAATCCTCTGACGCTCAAGTTAGTTTAACAATCAGAGTAGTGTTGTTGGGAAAAGAGGCATAGAGAGTTCTCGCGCGTAAGAAAGCATACCTGCGCCCTTTATGTAAAGACCTATTTATATATACTACAAGATAAGGGTTTTTGCCAACTGTTCGCACGTGCGGAGATTCTTTTCCTTATCGGGTTTTCTATATATGAGCTGCTCATAATTGCAGCTGTCACGTGTCTGCATCTGATAGACCTCTTAGCTGGCAGGGAATATTCTCTGACATTCTATTAGACTAGGCGACAAAGGACTCTTGTATTTTTATGTCGATCGGCTTTAAGGCTCATGACATTTTTCCCATGTGCTCTGATCGGCTATTGACCTTGGCAGAATTCCTGCCGACCGGCCGGTAATATGGGATATGAAGGTATTTATCTGATCTTAGTTGAATGACTGATGCTTAATGCATTTGATCGGCCAGATGATCCGGTTAGCTAATTCAGCTGATCTGTTGAGGTAGCGATATAATGCTTCTGATTGGCCATGTTGCCCCGCTCGGCTCATCCGGCCGACCGGAGTGACGACCCGGTCGGCTATATTTATAATCTTACTTATTGAGTTAGCAAATGATGAGATCCTATTTTGATCAAATCTTGACCTTTAAAGTTAATATGTCTTTATGTTGATCAATTCTTGACCACCGGATCAAAATACAACAGAAAAAGTTAAAGAAGGATCGATTTGACAATCAAGTGCCAATGAATTCTCATGGTCAAAATTGAGCACTTAAATTCTAAAAGGGAAAATTTAAAGTCTCAAAGTTCTTTCTGTTTTGCAATTGTGTGTGTCTCATGTTGGTGTTTACAAGGAGAAACTCATCCTCTATCCATTACATACGTGAATGGCGCAATCCAACTAGACACGAGAGTCATGGCACGAAAACAACACACTTTTCTTCTTTCGGCGATAAAAGCTTCCTATACTTAGCACAACATTGACAATGTAGAAAAGAAGGACGTCATGCAACTAACTTAACTTCGATGATATATACTCTAAGCTACCTTTAAATCCTATAGATAATTTTGTTTATACAATCCTAATACATCCAAATACTATGCCACTAAATTATCGATACTCAAGTGATGACCCATCTTTTCGAGGGCGGCAATTGGAATCCATGTGTAGCTCTATTATGTTAGAAGCATCCATGGGCAAGCAAAGAATAAAGCGAAAGGGGAAAAGTTTGCATATTAAATTGGTTTTGGAGATCGAACATCTCTATCTAGCGATCTATCTATCTTTCTAGTTGATGATAATATAGTTTTTTTTTGTTCTTTTGTGACACATGTACGGGATTGTATGTATCAATCAACTTTTATCGTTGAAAAGAGTTATGGTTCCATATCTACGGCATAAATTAAAAGATCACTTTTTTATTTTTGGAAAATATTAAAAGAGTGTCAAGTTAGTGTCAAATTTTGATTTTTTTTTTTTTTATAAAATGATATTTCACCCATAAGTAACTTATTGTATACTTATATACCGCTCAATTCTTATACACGCATATCTAACTTTTATTTCTACCTAAATCTTGAATCATGATCACGTTGTAGCAACTATGATTTCATAAATATTACAACTACAATAGTTATAGTCGCTACAGTTTAGTAGTTATTACAACATAGGAAAAAAATCTTTAAAAAGGAATAAAATTATTCAGAGTCTCCGAAAAGGTTTAAATGACGTTTTTTTAACTTGAAATTGGACCGTTAAGGTTCCACTAATTAATTGTAGAATATTGAACGAGTTTTGGTTTGATATATTATGTATCCCGTGATTAATCCGACAAATGTTATGAACTCTCAAAACTTTATATAATATTCATATTGTAACAGCTACGGAATTGTAATTGCTATCCTACGATCCTAACTCATGATATAGGCGGGAATATATACAGAAGATGAAAGTGTCAAATTAAAATGAACGGTGTACATGAAAGTATTTATGTCATATATTTTACGCCCTTTTAATAAAAAATTAAAATAAAACACCCTTTAATGAAGAGGTACCCTTTTAATTTGTATCTTTTATTTTTTTTATTCTAATATTATTATAATTTTAACCAAAACTACTATAGTATAGACTAAAATTGCTTAAAAATAATTTTACGTTACAATCCTGAGTATGCAACTTATTATAATTGGGTTGGACAAAAAAATTAATTAAAAATTGGGACATAATTAAAATAAAGGATATTTTTTTTATAGCTTAGAGCTGAGAATTTTACTAATTTGGTAAGTTTTTAAGTTCTTAAAATATTTTTTTTATTAATTTTTTAAAATCATAAATTCTTTCCAAACTTATAAATATTAAAAGAATATTTTATTATTTTACTTTGTTTTTTTAAGAACTGAGCGCTATTTAAACCCCAACGCCCATTCCCACTCAGGCACTCACTCGAAAAGTATCGAGCAGAGCAGCGCGGAGGAAGAGCTTCGAGGGCTACTTCGATTGAGCTCGCCTTCTTCGTCTTCTTCTTCTTCTTTGAGCTGCGGCGATGAAGTATGTCTTGGTGACGGGAGGAGTGGTCAGCGGGCTGGGTAAAGGGGTCACTGCCAGCAGCATTGGGCTCCTCCTCAAGGAATGCGGACTCCGCGTCACGGCGATAAAGATCGGTGAGTTTCTGCTCTATTGCAACCCTATCGTCCATGTAAATCGGTGTTTTTATCGTGACTTACTATAGAGGCCGTAAATATGCCCCAAAATCGATCGCCTTGGCCTGGTGATGGAAGCCCTTAGCAAATACAGCTCCTTGTTTATTTGTTTTGAAATCTTCGAATAAGCTTGTTGATCTGGTTCTGAGTTGCAGTTAAACTCTTTACTTCTCTTCGATTTGAGTTTAGTTTTGTGGTCTATTAAAAAGATAATAGCAAAAATAGGGTAACATCTCATGAATCCCTGTAACTATGAATATCGCATCGTATTAAACGCATCTTCTATTTATCGATAATAATTTCTTATCCAGCCCATCATAAAGGTCACAGATTCAACTGAGAAAATAAGAAATGCAAAAAGTCTCCGTCCATTTTTTTTTACGTCTGTTTGGGATAGAAAGACTAAAGGTGATAATTTGAAGCAGTTAGTCAGGGAATGACATGTTTTTATGTGAGATGTTTCTGCAGATCCTTATCTCAATACTGATGCTGGGACAATGTCTCCATTTGAGCATGGAGAAGTATTTGTCTTAGATGACGGTGGCGAGGTAAGTTCTGTTTTTTCCCCCTTCTCAACCGAGACGTCAGTATTATGCAAAACGTATGTTTTGATTGAAGGTGGACTTGGATCTTGGAAACTATGAAAGATTTCTTGATATAAAATTAACTAGTGACAACAACATCACAACTGGAAAGATCTTTCAGGTACTAAATCAAACTGTGATTCTACTGAAGGTTGAGTATTTTATTTGTGAACTGTCTTGCCATTCAAAAATGCAACTTAAGTTTGTCCCTGGTCATATTTTGTTTTCCATCTTCCATCGTGATGTCCATTTCTACCTTTATCAACTTACCTGTACACTGTATTATTTTGTAATAGCATGTCATCAACAAGGAGAGGAAGGGAGATTATTTAGGAAAGACAGTCCAGGTGTGTTATCTCCGCAACTTCTCTAGATCACTGATTAGTTGGTTAGATCATACTCTTGCTAATTTCCTAGTATTCCTGAAAATGTTGCTGTTTTCTTCCTTTAAGGTTGTTCCACACATTACAGATGCTATACAAGAGTGGATCGAACGTGTAGCTATGATACCTGTGGATGGAAGAGAAGGCCCTGCTGATGTTTGTGTTATAGAATTGGGTGGAACTATAGGTATGCCACTTGATTTTTATTACTTATAATTGGGTGAAATCTTATTATATATCAGCCAGCAACTCAGCAACTTGGCACTTTTGGAGAAATATAATTTCAAGATAGTACCCATAGTAGTTGAGTATGCGGTGCAGGAGCTACGATCTTTTCACAGCATAATGAGAGTAGCATTATTGATGCAGGGGACATAGAGTCTATGCCATTTATAGAGGCTATGAGTCAGTTCTCTCACAGAATAGGTGAGAATACTTTTCATAATCACTTGCATAGAAATTTTTTTTCTTATGATTTGCTTATTTGCCAAGTCACCTTTCATGTTTCTCCATATTCTTCTTTTTCCAGGATTTGGGAATTTTTATCTAGTTCATGTCAGTCTTGTTCCGGTTCTAAATGTAGTCGGTGAGCAGGTCTGGACCGCACTCCATGACTTGTATATACGATATTTTGTCTTGCCACTCTACTTAGTCCCTACAGTTATTGTAGTTTTTTTGATGTGATTGCTTGGTTTCTATATTTGTAGAAAACTAAGCCAACACAGCATAGTGTTCGGGACCTAAGAGGTCTTGGATTGACACCAAATATTCTGGCCTGTCGGACTACCAAGGTTTCCACTCAACACACCATCTATCATCTTCTTCTGGGACTCCTTTGTCCTAATGCTTCTTCGTTTACTAACTGTTCCCTTCTTTCTTTATGCTTTACCAGCCTCTGGATGACAACATAAAAGAGAAGCTTTCACAATTTTGTCACGTTCCAGTATTACTTTCTTTAGTTTCAACACCATACTTTTCTTTCCAACTGATGAATGCTATTGTTTCCAAATGCTAATTGATAATAAATTGTATTTCCAGGTTCAAAATATTATTACACTCACTGATGTCACAAACATTTTGCTCATTCCTTTGTTGTTGAGGGTAGGGCCTATAGTCGTGATACGATTTAGTTGACTCATTTAGTACTCCGATGAATTATCCTATTTTGCAACTTGCATTAAAATGTAGCTGTTTTCTCCTGTAGGAGCAGAAGGTACATGAAGCTCTAATAAAGGCATTGAACCTTCAAGGGTCGGTCTACTAATCCTGTCTATTCCAATGAAATGAAATCCTTTTTTTATCTGCTTAAAAACAGATAGATACAAACAGATTTTTTTTTTATTACTAACTCTAATACTTGCAGGATAGTTAAGGAGCCTTTGTTGGAAGAATGGTCTGTTCATGCTAGAATTTGTGATGCTTTGCATGATCCTGTGGGTCCTCTCACTTGCGTTCTGCTTTTCCTCTTATTCCCTTTTATCTCTGTGGTTTAGTTTCTGATTTACTTGTAGTAATTTGATCATTTATTGATATTTCAGGTCAGGATTGCCATAGTTGGAAAATATACTGGTCTTTCTGATTCTTACATCTCCGTGTTGGAGGTGAATACTCTTGTTACTGATTTTGCATATCCTTGTTCCTAGGCTTGTGCAAGATAGTTTAAATTCTGGCTATTTTCTGGAAGGCTTGACATCTATTTATTTTTCTTCTGAGGAATTTTATTTTTTATTTGTATAATTCTATTGTTCATTTGAGGGCACAAAAGTGACAAAAAATAATACCCAAGCACTGCTAGATGAAGGGTCAATGTACTTGTCATGAGGATCTAGGAAAGGATAACAGACTTTATACATAAGCATGGTGCATTATCAAAAGCAAACGATGGTTGATTTTGCACTGCACTATGTCTGAAAGCTTATGCATACTAAGAGCCAGGCCCAGCATTCTGAGATCCTAAATTTTTAATAGAAGCTCTCAATTTCTACAATCCTTTGAAGCGAATTCACAATTTTATCTAAATTTATGGTATCGTATCAGTGATGTTATCAGGCAAAAATTCATTCATTGTCAGCCCCCTTCAATTAGGCATGTTTTCCACTTTGTCACTTCACCTTTTTCATTATTTATTTATTATTATTTTTAAACTTTGGCCAACTATTTTTCAGGTATATTGGTATTTATGTGGAACTAATGAGGTGGTAAGTTAGGAAACATGATGAGTACTGGTGGCAATAGTAACAAAATGTGAGAATAGTCATATGAGTTGGTTTATCCACAAGTTAATAATTCTATTAATGAGATGAAGGTAGAAAAAGCGCAAATGGACAGTCACAAGAAACTAAACCCATTTTTTTGCTACTCTACCCTGTGAAATTTTATCAGTGCATTTCATTTATTTTCTCTCAGTTGGTGTGTCTTCAATGCTGATTATATTTGATTGCAGCATTTAACTTGAACATATTTTCAGGCACTTTTGCATGCTTCCACTGCTTGCAAGAAGAAACTTGTGGTGGACTGGGTTCCATCTTCTGACCTGGAAGACAATACTGCCCTAGAACTAGAAGTATGTTTAATGTTCATTATTTTTTCCTACTTTTATTGTTAGTGTGACATGACTGGACGACTGCTACGTGCAGGCACTTGAACTTCACAAGGCAGCATGGAAACGGTTGAAGGTGTGAATAATTTCTGTTTTTACCATCTGATACACGAGACAATTTAAAATGTCAAACATTTAGATGTTTGAATCCTTAAATTCTTAACTGTACCTATCTAATTCTCTCTTAACTAGGGTGCAAATGCTGTACTAGTCCCAGGAGGTTTTGGAGATAGAGGTGTGGAAGGAAAAATTCTTGCTGCTAAATATGCTCGTGAAAACCATGTTCCATTTCTTGGAATTTGTCTTGGCATGCAAATTGCCGTGGTGGAATTTGCTCGGTCTGTGATGAATTTGCAGGATGCAAATAGCACAGAATTTGATCCTCACACAACAAATCCCTGCATAATTTTCATGCCGGAGGTGATTAATCTAGTTGTCACTTTATTTTATTCTATTCATTCACAGCTTCTTCTGTCTTACATCTCTGAGAATGCCAACCGAAGGGCTCAAAAACTCATAAGGGAGGTACGATGCGAGTTGGATCAAGGAGAACTTATTTCGATGTTAAAGATTCCAAATCTGCAAAACTGTAAGCAGACAACTAGAAGTTGTAATTTAAGTGTTTTTTTTTTTTTTTGTGTTATCTTCTCTTAGTAGCTTCTATTTAGGTATGGCAATCCTAACTTTGTGGATGAAAGACATCGACATAGATATGAGGTATGTTCATATACAAAAATTTTAGTAGAATGTTCTACTTAGCTGCTCCAGAATCTGTTTCATTTGTTCTGAATTAACTAATTCTGTATAATTTCTACACAGATAAACCCTGACAAGGTTGCAGAATTTGAAAAAGCCGGTCTTGAATTTGTTGGTAAAGATGAAACCAGAAGACGTATGGAGGTACACAATACTCTACATCTAATAGCATCGTAGTAAATTTTGTTAGGTAGATAACATATTCTTATGTCGATGCAGATTGTTGAATTGCCTAATCATCCATATTTTGTCGGTGTCCAATTTCATCCAGAGTTCAAATCTAGGCCCGGAAAGCCTTCTCCTCTTTTCTTAGGTAACCTTTTGTGCGGTATCATTAGTATATTCAACGACAAATCAGTAGTTTAATGACCTTTTATGCTGAATTTTATCCTTTGCATCTCTTGTTTAACTTGAATTTTCTACAGGACTGGTCGAGGCTGCATGTGGAAAGCTTGACTGTCTGCCGGTAAACGCTGCCCATCTTAGCAACTCGCCCAAACGAGCTATGTCCCCTGCAAATGCTTACGAAAATGGGAACCCGAAGAAGCCAACTAAGAGCTTTTCACATAGAAAAATCTTCCCCAATGCCAATGGTGTGCATGTATGATACATATATATATATATATATATATATATGACACGCCTTACTTGGTTACTC
>JBBPFQ010000025.1:3548713-3559511 GCA_037974815.1 Kaempferia elegans
AACTTTTTCTAATGCTTCTTTATCTTGAATATCAATCTGCATATCCTCGTATTTTATCAATGAACAACAATACAACATGCAAACAGATCAAAACAATTTGCATTCATTCTAAAACTTGATCAAGGAACCGCAAAAATGGGAATTTAAATAAACATTAGTTGACTACAGCAAATATACAGGAACAAATAGAATGAATCAACAATAAAATTGGAGATAGTACTAGTTTTCCCATGCATAATTCCATCAATGATTATAAGCTCAATTGACGTTTGGATACAAACACAATGGAAGAGGATAGAAAACATAATCCTCTTCCACCTAGAACTTAACTAGCACCAAAACATGCATCAGCAACTACAGAGTAAGGAAAGATTCGCCATTCAAACCAAAAAGAATACATAAGCACGCTGCTTACAGCTATAACTCAAGGATACTAAGTCATAAATTCATTGCAGTGAAATTATGATTCACTATTTGTTTTTTTCCCAATAGTCTAGTTCTACTTAAGTTAGTCAGGAAATTCAACATCACATTCACCAATTTGATTTGTTTATCAAAAGAGGCATGAGCAACTTAAAAAAGATGCTCCGCTTCCTAATTTGCAAGAACCCTAGTTATACAATTTCTTAGTTGTATATCTGCAATGCAAAAAATCCAAAATTTTAAACGAGAAATCCTTTCATATCAGAAAAGTCTAAAAGTACATGCAAATCTCATCACCAAAGTTCAATTTTCCGAAGACTTTTAGTAGCAAAAAATGTGAAAACTCAATCCCACATCCAAAACGCACCTAGAAATCGAGTCTTTTCAACACATAATTGCCACTTCCTTTCTCAAAGCTCTAATTACATAGAAAAAAAAACAAAAAAGGAAAAAATCGAATATCCAATCCGCCAACAATAAAGCAAAAGACAATCACGCTTACGCAGTGAAACGCAAGGTTCTTTCCGAAAGCTCCAGCGAGTTCCGCGACTCGCTGAACGGCGACCTCGGATGAGTTGTCGAGGTTATCCACGACGACGACGTAGAACCCTTCGAGGAGGAGCTGCAGCACGGTGTGGCTCCCGATGTAACCAGCGCCGCCGGTGACCAACACGCGCCTCGCCATGGCCGAGCAGGGTCTCAAAGGGGAGGTAGAAACGATGTGGAAGAGAGAACAGAGGACGGAAGGAGAGCGGAGTCGACACGCTGGGTTTCATCGAAGAATTTGGCCGCCAAGATGAGTAATTTATTATTCAGGGGAAAAACACACTAACCCTGGCAGACACAGGTGGGCCCTTTCCTCCTAATCAATCAAAAACAGGGTAAACAATCGAGTAGATATAGATGGTCACGGGATGCTATAGTCCTCGTAAAATATGCCCGTTAATTAGGTTGACTCTTCGTTGCTTCTGTTAAGATATTTAATGTTCCCGGTAAAAGTTAAGCTTCGACGCAATCACATTACCCCGCTTTTCTATTGGAAACAGCAAGCGGGTACATTCTTGTGTGTTTGGGATAGGGAAGCTTTAGCACGAGTGTTGCTACTTATAAACTCTTGTCCTTTCGTTAAAAACTCAAAATGTACCTGGACTATGATTGGTTGTAGGAAGCGTAAAGACTAGTTAGTTGACTTCGTTGTCAGTGGGCCACTTGCGTGTCACGCTTAACGAGCAGGAAGGAATGATATGGATCAAATTTGTTTTTTGAAAATATAAAAAGATAAATATGATATTATTTTTATTTTTAAAAACAAGCGTGTTGAATGCTCAAGCAAACGATGAGGACATTGACTCAATCCTTATCCTTTTTTTAAAACTCTTTTATTCATTTATTTTTCTTTTTTAAACACTTTAATACAAATAGTGTGTGAAATTATATGATCTAGATAAAATCTATGATATCTCAAGCAAAAAATTAACATTTAATCCATTGATCAAGAGGAAAGTCACATCACCTTTAAAAATCCTCTTTTCCTCCCTTAATATTTCAGTCAATCTTTTCCTCCCTAAGAAATATCGATGTCTCAGTGCTTGAGTTGAACCAATGCTGCTTAAGTCCTCGTAAATAACACTCTTGTTTCTTAATAATAATAATAATATTAATAATTTTACTATTTTATTAAAATCGGGATCCTTTACTAATTAATTTTTAATTAATTTAGTTAAACCCAAAAATAAATTATATTACTGTCTTTTTTTTTCACACCGAAAATAATTTCAAGATTTATTAGTAATTTCAATCAAGGATGTTCGAGACTCAGCAGCGACATATTATTAAAAAATTTTCTCATTAATCAATTATAAATATAAAGTTCGTGACTTATTTGTAGTATATTATTGGAAAGTTTTTTCATTACAATAAAAAATCTAGAGTTCGAGACTCAGCTGCGGTGTATTATTCAAAATTTTTCTCAATAATAGGTATTGCATTATTATAGTCTCTTTAGTCTCACATCTTATGATTGACAACACCAATAATATTAGAAAGTATACTTTTCTCGGGCTTTTGACTAAGATAAGTGTAGTATATGTTCTTATTAGTTTATTATCTGATATAAAAAATTAAATTATTTTTTTACAAATGAGAGTTTATTATAGTAGTTTACTTTGGTATTGTTTGTTATATTATTACATGTGTTTGACGGACTCTTACCAAGTCCAATTTATTATATTTATGTACTATATTGTACTTGCAACGCATGCGCAATGACTAGTAATAATAATGCATTTGAACTTATGTACTAATGAAATTATTTAATATTTTATAAATTTTATTTAAAAGTATAAATTAAATTTTAAAACTAAATATATATATATTTTTTTCTTTCCTTTCACTTTTCTTTTTAACAATTGAATTGACATAATTCTACTATCGTTGTAACTAAGCCCATTAATGGCCTATTTGCATGGCAATTAAAATTAGGGGTTTTCGTTTTTTTTTTCTGTATAAAGCCCAGCGGCGGGAGTAGTCGGCGTGCTCTTCTTGTTCGCTAGGGTTTCTGTAAGATCAACCCTCTCGCCTCTGCAAAAAATGGTAAGCCTTTTGATCTCTTCTACCTTCTTACATTTCTTGGTGCCTCGATCCTTTCGGATTCTTCATGTATCTGCCTATCGTTTGTTTGTTATTTTGGCTCTCTCCGCGGTGCTTGTGACTTTAGTTTGTGTGTAAGATTGGTAATCTCATTTGAAGTTTACTTTTTTTTAGGGGTTTAAGACTTTTGATTTATTACCATGAGATAACTGCGTTGGGTAAAATTTAATTTTGGAGTAGGATGGAGGTGACAGATTGAAAATGTAGTTTTTGATGGTATTGTTTGATAGTATTTGAGAAGTTTTCTTTGCCGCGGATCTCTTGATCTGTCTACCTCGGCAGTGGTGGTGTGTTAAAATGCTCACGACAGTAGCAGTTCAAATTATATTGGTTGTTTCAACATGGAGTAGAGAAAGCTGGTGTGAAGAAATGTATACAGCAATAGGAAAGTTTTTTTTTATTGTGTATTCCAGTTAAAATAAAATGAAAACTTGACCCAAATTTCAGAAAGCTCTGGTGAATGAAAATTCAGCAAAATACTGAAATTGTTGCTAAGGTGGAAGACAGATACATCCAATTGCTAGATGATTTACATTTTTACTTAACTATCATACACCCTTATGTGTTTTCTACTTTACTCCTCCAGTGACAGTTTTCAATATTTCTAATTGTGAATGCTTCAACATTTCTAGTATGAATTTCTCCATTGTTTGAAAGGGCTATATGCTGAGTGTTGGTTTAGTTCTTTCTCCTGTAGTCATTTGGTAACTTCTTTTTTCAAATTGAACGTAGACTAAGCGAACTAAGAAGGCTGGAATTGTTGGCAAATATGGTACATTACACTTTGAATATCATCTCTTTTTTTTCCTCTGCTAAAGCGACTGGTCATCTGTGCACATCATCCTAATTCTCATTACACCCTTTTTCAGGTACCAGATATGGTGCTAGTTTGCGCAAACAAATCAAGAAGATGGAAGTTTCACAGCATGCAAAGTATTTCTGTGAGTTCTGTGGAAAGGTACAATATTTTGGTAAACATGTAGTCTATACACAAATTAAATTGGAAATGATTGTATAGGTTATGATCTACTATTGTTTACACCTAATTATTTGTATATTGATTCTTATTTATATGCTTATTAAGAGCTTAGGTGGAAAGTCTCCAAAACAAACTACAGTCAATATTTTGATTTAAAATATTTATTTATTATAATACTTAATTTATTATTTTTTCTTCTTAAAAAATTATTAAAATGACTTTTCCCATTCTTTCTCTCAAAAAAAAAAAAAAAACAATGGGAAAGAATGTCTTGCGTATTTCTTTCCCTGCAACATTACACGTGGTGCTTGCTCGAACATTACTAATTTTGATAATAAATCTTTCCATTCCAGATTCTTTCATTCTCAGGAAACACAAGGTAAGTTATTGGACATTAGGTTAGATAGTTTGATCTCTTCTGTTATTGTGAGATAGTTTGACACACATTTTGGTTCTAAGATAGCTTGTTACTGCCCATTTGTTTCGTGTAATATATTGTGATCCTCATGTTTCTGTGATGGATAATTAAGGGAAAACTTCATTTCTCCCTCTGGAGTTTACCCTACTTCAATGTTTACCCTACTTCTGTGATGTGGATGGCAGATAACTAACAGTATCGAAGATTAGAGGGTGAATACAAAGTTTGAAAAAAAAAATCACTTATTGACAAAGTGAGTTGCATCTATTAGAAACAACTCGATTAGCTTTTTGCAAAATGTGGTTGGAGGCTCTATATATTACTCATTTCATTGTATTGCAAATCTGGCATTTCATTTTCTCTCCTCTATGCTTGACACGCCTCTCACAGTTTGCTGTGAAAAGAAAAGCGGTTGGAATTTGGGGTTGCAAAGATTGTGGGAAGGTCAAGGCTGGTGGCGCTTATACTTTGAAGTAAGTATTAGCGAGGCTTTCCGTGTTAAGCTTGTTGACTCATCCTCTTTTGCCCTTCTATAACTTTGAACTCCTGGTTATGTCTACAGCACGGCCAGTGCTGTGACTGTGAGGAGCACCATCCGTCGACTGAGGGAGCAAACTGAATCGTAATGCACGACATGTAGTTTCGACTTGAAAAAGCTGCAGATTTGCCTTTTGCTTAGCTATGAAATCTGAGGGTTCGATTTGAGAATGGATGCTTGAAATCTGAGGGTTTGTTTTTGTTTGATTATTGTAGGATATTTTTTGAAGGGACATTTTAAATCTATACTGTTTGTTGTGGCTTTTATTTGATATTGAGAATTTGTTATCAATTTGCATGATCTAGAACAGGCAATTGAGCCTTCAGCTTGAGTTTGAGCTTGGGTAGAGTTGTCTGAGCTTGGAATGAAAAACATCCTTCAAATTGAAGGAAATTTATATAATTGTACGTGTGTGTGTCTGCCAATGAATCACAAATTAAATTGATTCATAAAAAAAGATTTAGAAGAAGATGAGTTTTTGTTATTTGATTCTAAAATTTAATAAATATGTATCATTGAATATGTTTCTTCTTAAGAAAACATAAACCATTTAGAATTTAATTGATCTTTTTTAGGTGAAAAATTTTAAAATATAAATATCTCACAAATGGATCAGACGGTAACTACTTTTTTTTTAAATAAATTTTATGACCTAGGATTAATTTTGAAGATGATGTTGAAATACTGATTAATTTTGAAGGTGGATGAATATTAGAGAGGTTAATTGGGCATGAGAAGCACCTTTTGTTAGTCTTTGTTTGATGATCTAAATTTATTAATAATTTATCTTATCTTCTTAATTCTTAATTAAAAAGATTGTCTTATTAAATATTAGAGAGGTTAGTGGAGTATGAGAACATCCTTTTGTTGGCCTTTGTTTGATGATCTAAACTTATTAATAATTATGTCTATCTTCTTAATTATTAATTAAAAATAGGGACAATCGGGTCTCATTCTCTGACTAACTCAATTGATCTATTGCCTTTGGTTTAAATACAATGTGTGATAGTGGTTATATTTTTAAAGACTAAACTTATTTAAATTTTTATTATATATAATGATTTCAACTATTATATTATAAACATGATTTTTTTTTAATTTAAATTTAGTGATTTTTAAAATTGATTATTTAAAATTGATCTTGAAATGATAATAGCTATTTTCACTTGGGAAATATAACTTATTGTCAAAACAATAATTAAAAGTAGAGGAACCCCGTGAGTGAGTTTCAAATTATCCATTTCGTGCCCCAGAGTAATGATCAGTGGGAAGGTGCCTTCTCACTTTTTAGGCATATGAGGGTGAGTCCTAATTTTAACAAATTAATGGATAAATTTTTTTTAGAGTTAATCTAAGAATGCTATGATGATGAGTCACCCGTTACAAGTACTTTTTGATTCACCGTGGCCGGTGGAAAATTTTCATGGGACTGGACATATCACCTCTAACCTTTAATCGATATAAGTTGGATACCTAGTGTTTTACCCATTTCACATATTCAACATTTATAATTTCAAAAACACGTAACTCATTCTTGTTATATATCTTCTTTCTTTTCACAATCAAAATTTTACTCTATTTATTTAAAAATTTACTATTCTTAATTTATGTTGTCGAATTCAATATAAGGGTAATAAATATGTTAAAGAGACTTACATAATTATATTGATTTTGATTTCGAACGAAATTAATTAATGGACCTAGAAAACTCCAAATCACTTCAAACTAAAAATCAATGAACTTCTAGAAACGTCTTTAATGTATACATACCTGAATTCAACTAAGAGTGGTGAATTTTAAAACATACAAAGACATGATAAAATTTATCATAAATTCATTATAATGTCTGGAATAATTCTATTTACTAATCAACAATACCAATGAATTTTTAGAATTTTCTTAATTCAAACTTTTGAATTTTTAAATGGTATAGGTCAATTAGCTAGTTTCGTCAGAAACTAGCTGATGATTTAGAAAACTTCAATCATTTTAAATCAAAATCAATGTACTTTTAAAGTCTCCTTAATATATTTAAGTCTTCTTAATTTACCAAGTTATCAAATCTGAATTCGATAACGTAAATTGAGAATAGTATTTGAATGTGATAACTTCCGTTACATCAGACAGATTGCCCTTAAAATTAATCGTAATAAGCTGGATACCTAATGTCTTACCCATTTCACATATTCAACATTTATAAGTACAAAAACACAACTCATTCTTATTATATATATCTCTCTCTTCTTTTCATGGTTGAAATTTTATTTTATTTATTTAAAAATTTACTATTCTCAATTTATATTATCGAATTCAAATATAATGGGAATGAATATGTTAAAAATGGTTACGTGATTATATTGATCTTAATTTCGAACGAAATTAATTGATAGACCTATAAAACTTCGAATGACTTCAAACTAAAAAATCAATATATTTTTAAAAGTGCCCTTAGTGTATACATGCTCTCAGACATAAATTCAATAATGTAAATTGAGAGTGATAAATTTAAACTTACAAAGACATGATAAAATTTATCATAAACTCATTGTAATACCTAAAATAATACTATTTACTAATCAACACTACCGATAAATTTTTATAATTTGCTTGAGTGAAACTTTTAAATAATTATAGGTTCATTAGCTAGTTTGTCATAAACAGACTGATGAATCTAAAGAACTTGAATCACTTCAATGTATTTCTAAAGTCTCCTTAATCTATTTATGTCTTTTTAATACATCTATGCTCTCAAATTTAAATTCGATAACATAGATTGAAAATAGTATTTGAACAGGATAAGAAAAATTTAAACGTGAGAAAAAAAAATGAATGTGAAAAAAAAGCAAAAGTTGAATATGAAAAGAAGGGAAGAGTAATGTGATGCTTAATTTTGAAATTATGAGACTTTTTAAAAAATCTTATCAATTTCCAACACCATATAACATTTCCAATTTTAATATTAAAATATCCCTTCTCTATCAACAAATACTTTGATAATAATTTTAAAATTAAACAAAATTAATAGAAAAATAAAAAAAATATAAAGAGAGGGGAAGTTTCTTTTTCAATAATATCTTAAAATATTTTCAAAACTATTAAATACTAAAAGTATTTTCGTAGTTTACATAAAAAATCATGATTTCATTGGTGCGGAAGAAAAGTGAAGCATTGTTAATCTTAGACTTTATAATATAAGCATTAATCAATAAATAAATAAATCATAGAATAAGTATGATAGATTCTTGTTCCTGAAGAAGACCCATTAAGACCAGTCCTTGACTAGGAATTCCACAGAATGGAAATATCAAACAACAACTACAAAGGTCGACTAATTGAATGTAAACTCAAAGAAAAAATCAACCAGAAAGAAAAATTAAACATTGATGAACTAAAGAAATGCAATGCAAAAAAAAAAAAAAAAATATTCTCATCTCCTTAGAATGATTTATTGCTTTGTAAACTAAAACCATGAACCTGAGATGATGCAGTTGCTGCGTCTTTTCACAAAATGAGAGCCTAGCCTAAAATATTTACCAACCTGTTCGAACGATAATAAAACTTGCATCCAGCAGTATTTACATAAATTATTTACATGTCGGACAAGTTAGAACATCAATGCATAATTTATCTACAGGACGAGGTTTAAACTTGATGATACCTTGTGGCAAAATTATTTAGCAGCTCAATGTTACCTGAAGCCGAGTTCATAACCTTAGTGTAGTGTTTGCCCTTTTGCTCATTCCATCTTCGACCTTCTGGACCAGGAATTCATCACAATCAGCTCCTTTAACAGTAAATTCCATAAGAAGGTCCTCAAATAGTTTCTTCAGAGACGCCTTGAATGTGGCTGAGCAACTCTTATCGCCCTCATCAACATCCTGCACGCCTTCACCGACAACACATCCAACTTGAGCACCATCCATGTAAGCTTTGCATGAGACTAGGATGGTACGGCCCCGGTTATGGAAATGTCCAGCCACAAAGTCACCAAAATGCTGTAAACAGAATGTTGTTGGTCAAGTGTGAAAGAACAACATGGGCATCCCCACCAATATACAAATAAATGTTAAGCTTTCAAAATCACCATGAATAAACAATCACAATGATTATTCTAGATCATCATCATTAAGCCATGTTTGTTTTGACTATTTGAGATGGGTTGATAAGTTTAGATAAATTTTGACACTGGCATCTACAAATAGAAATATACTTCTGCCATTTTCATCCAAATTTGGCACCAATATTGATAGTTTTAAGGAAAATAAAAGTAATCAAGTAAAAGCTACGAAAACAACATGAAACATACCATTGGTGGCTTCCGTAGTGAGTATAGCATTGTCGTGCAGGAAAAGAGAAAAGTATCTTCATTATAAGTGAGGGACAACTGCTCTCCATACTCTGTATTAGCTGTTGGTGCATATCCTGGCTCATTAAAGTATGGCTTTGCATTTAGAACTAGAGCCTGAATAGAAACCAAGACCTGCAGCATTGTTGACTTTGATGGATTCCACCTTTCGCATCCTGTGCCAGACCAGGTATTCAGAAGGCTAAGACAAACCTTCCCACATTTATACAAGTTTGGATTGAGTCTGAGTCCACCAGAGTGATAATGAACAATCTAAATGAGGAGAATTCTAATTAATTTGGGTAACCTTGTGAGAGAAATATTGTTTCATGAAAATAGAGTGAGAAATGTTTCATACAGGAGGTACTTGTGGATATTGTGGAGGGAAGTATACATCAAAGAAGAATAGACCATCATGATATGGAGTTCCTGCTGGTCCTATAATAACAGCCCTCAGAATATCGATCCTATCTTCATATACTCGAACATATATTGTTTCTGCTCAGGATATGAAAAAGAAAGAAATAAGAAAGACGATGTCAAATTCAAGAAGCATCACAAAATGAAACGACATGAACCTGATTACCAAATATTCTAGTTTAATTCTCTGGAAATCAAATAAGACCAGCTTACAAGTCAACCTCTAAAGGCACGAATTCTCTCACAGAGGTATTTCATAATATTGATACAGACAACCAGGATACAATGTTGAAATTGAAATATCAGAGTAACTTGGATATCTGTGCAGTCTGCCTGAGAAACAGTACCTAACTGCCCCTAGAAGACTTGTCCAAAAGATTTTGATGTGCATCATCATAAATAATGCAAGTATTAACAAATACAATTTTGTACTTTGTTTTCACAAGATAAAGCACATCACAATCTGTCACCTAATAGAAAATTAATATTTTGGATATATCATATATGATTCCTCTAGATACGAGGAATTCCGCCAAGTGCAGATGTTGATCTACTAACTGTATTTACATATGAAATCTAACATTCATTTGGGTTCATAGAAGCCAATACACTTGCATGGACGATTAGATACTTCAACTTATTTGGATATCTTTTTTCCATAGACCAGAAAATTAAGGAAACTTTATTTACATATAACTAGTGTTCCCAACTATTTGATTGTAAACTGTTAATGAAGCCTAAATAACTAATAAAAGCATTTTGAAAAGAAAAACAACACTTCATACATAGTAGACTTATAAAAGCATTTGATACAATCTGAGAATTTATAGTATAAAATAATTGTAATAAACAAAAGAGTATAAAGTGGGAATTCAACATATCTAAGTTAAATATCTAAAATAGAATTAGTAACTCAGTATGATCAGTACATGGGATGATCTTACCAGGTAAATCTTTCTCTAGAACCTTCCACTCATGCTGAATCCTTTTCGTCCAATCTTTTGAAGGCTGTTAATAAAAAGAGAT
>JBBPFQ010000025.1:3559932-3571336 GCA_037974815.1 Kaempferia elegans
TTGCCTCGCCATTACAAACACCCCTCTATTGCTGAATATGGAGGATCGGGTGATCCAGAAGACCACTTAATCAAATTCGTGACAGCGGTCGACCTGCATTAATACACGGACGCAGTAAGATGTCGAGTGTTCTCATCCACTCTGGTAGGATCGGCCTTAAGGTGGTTTAACCGACTGTCTGCTGGATCGATCAATAGGTTCAGAGAGTTTCAGAAAGTCTTCTTACGCCACTTCGCCAGCAGACGGCAACATCAACAAACTATTGTTAACTTGTTCGCACTAAAGCAAGGCAGTAAGGAGCCAATCAGAGTCTTCGTAAAGAGGTTCAATGACTTGGCCATGGAGATCCCAGAGGCTACGCCGGAAATCCGACTGAGCGCCTTCTCCCAGGGAGTTATAGAAGGAGAGTTCTTTAGATCCCTCATTTGGGACCCTCCTCGTGATTTTGATCGTCTCATGAGTCAGGCGACCAAATATATCAATGTGGAGTAAGCTGAAGTTACATGAAGGGAAGAAGCCTTTCCTGTAGAAGTAAAAAACTCTGCCAACTGGAAAGCTACAGTCAACGCACCGCGTAAGGAAGCCCGAATGGGCCCCCTGAGATGGATGGATGATCGGTCTTCTAGAAGAGTACATCAAGTAGAGTCCTCCTCCGAGAGGAGAAAACAGACTTCCGATAGGCAACTATTCTGCATATATCATAAAAGCTACTCACAAAGTACACAAGACTGTTGGGGTACCATCCGACCCAAAAGGAGAAATAACTAGCGAAGCTATCATTGATGATCGAGGTCACCCGCCCGGAGCTATCAGAAAGATCATCGAGGGGGCAGATCGGTGAAGGAACATAACGCCCGAAAACAGACAACCCGAGGGCAGGCCGACTGATCGAGCTGCTGGAAAAGACGGGCGGGATTATTCGCCCACTCGAGAGGAGGAAAACCAAAGAAACGCCCCTTGGGGCACCATTGGTATGATAGCTGGCGGACCGACCAATGGAGATTCTAACAGAGCCGTTGGGTACGCCAGTTGGAAATACACGCAGTCGAATATAGCAAGGAGCAAGCACACAACCCGGAAATCAGTTTCGGGCCTAGAGACTTGGAGGGAATAGAAGTGTCACACGATGATGCCCTCATTATTAAGGCTGTGATAGTCAATTATACTGTTCATCGAACCTTTGTAGACACCGGCAGTTTGGTGAATATCATCTTCAAAAAGGCGTTTGAACAACTCCAGATTGATAGAAACCAGCTGACGCCCATGCAAACTCCTCTGCACAGATTTACGAGTAATAAAGTTCAGCCCATCGGACAGATCAACTTAGCCATCTATTAGGAGAGGCTCCCCTCATAAGGTCTCGACGCACAACTTTTATTGTAGTGGACGCACCTTCGGCCTCCAACGCAATTCTTGGCCGACTAGCCTGAATGAATTCCAAGCTGTTGTTTCCACTTTTTGCTAGAAGATCAAATTCCCGGTGAATGATCAGGTTGGTGAGGCAAAAGGAGACTAGCTGGTTGCCCGAAAATGCTATGTGAAAATTGTCCGAACGGAGATCCAAACGGTAAGGAAATCGGCAAGGTTGGAAGTGAACACCATCAGAGAAGCCCCTCTGACTCTAGTGTACGAGGAGAAAGAAGAAGTACAGATATGACCCGGCCTGGAAGAATCTATCACTCAAATTGTATCTGACCTGGAAGCCCCATAGAAGGATGAGCTAGTGGCCTGCTTGACGCGTAATCAAGATGTGTTCGCCAGGCAACCAAGAGAAATCAAAGTATCTCTCCTGACATCATGGAGCATAAATTCTATATATTTCTAGATGCTCGGACGGTGAAGCAGAAGAAGAGAGACTTCGAAGCTGATCAGAATGACATCATCCGGTCGGAGGTGGAGATGCTGCTAGAAGATGGTTACATCCGGGAAGTACAGTTCCCAAGCTAGCTCGCGAACGTAGTGCTGGTATCCAAACCCGGAGGTAAATGGCGGGTCTACATCGACTTTCGCGACCTGAATAAAGCATGCCTAAAGGACTACTATCCTCTTCCTCGGATCGACCAAGTGGTAGACTCTATGGCAGGGTGCGAGTTGATATGTATGCTTGATGCATATCAGGGCTACCATCAAATTCCCCTTGCCCGAGCGGATCAAGAAAAGGTGAGTTTCATCACTTATGATGGAACCTACTGTTATAAAATTATATCGTTCAGACTAAAGAATGTAGGAGCAACCTATCAATGCCTTATGAATAAGGTGTTTAAAGAACAGATCGGGCGGAACATGGAGGTTTACGCCGACGACATATTGATTAAATCTCGCTGAGCGGAGAATCTCTGCAAAGATATCGAAGAAATTTGTTGGACGCCGAGGAGATATGGACTAAAGCTCAATCCGCCCAAGTGTTTGTTCGGAGCTAGGGGGGCCGAGGGGATTTCTTAGGCTACATAGTCACCGAGTGGGTCATCGAAGCTAACCCGAGCAAGGTGAAAGCACTCCAAGACATGACACCGAGTGGCTGACAGGCCGGATAATAGATTTATCAAGATTCATCTCCAAACCTACCGATCGGAGTTTACCATTCTTCAAAATCTTGCGACGTGCTAAAAAACATCACCGACTCAATGGGCATGATCATAGAAATATTGAGGAATCAAGCCCCAATAGACCCGGCTGGACCATTGGCCCACCGACTATTTATTTTGGGGGTAGATGAGTGAGCGCATGGACCCACTGGATGCTTGACTAAGGAATACGCTAGTTGTTCAGGGGGATCGACCAGCAGATGCCCGATCGGGTGAAAGTCATGAGGCTTTATAGAATCTTTGGACACCGGATCACCTTTCGTCCGAAATTAGTCAGGTAGGCACTTGGGATGCCTGACCTGCTGGATGTCGATCCAGAAGGTTATTATTACCCCAAGTCGTATGTGAGTGCACTAGATTGCTTAGCCGACTCAAGGTCGACTGGGCATACTTTTTGCTGATGGAGGGACTAGCAGTATTCGGAGAGTCCTAACCGATTCCTTGCTGGTCAAGTAAGTTCTCTACTTATATGTAACAAGCTGGGGCACTAGAGATATTCAATCGATATTGCAACTGGTTGGAAAAGCACCCGACCTACGAAGTGCCAATAGTGGCTCAAAGACTCCACTGGCATAATCCTAATCGGCTTTACCCTAGACATTTATGACACTGGTGGTGTGGAGGGTTACGCCCTTTTTGGTAGGCTACTTTGGGAGTCGAGTCCACACTAGGGTCAATCCACCCATCCTTCTCATCTTTTACTTTGCTTACCACACTCTATACACTTTGACTGCCACATCCCCTTAACTATCCTTGCCACTCAACCTTCAGAGTCTCACATAACGCATCGTATCACTTTTAATTAAAAAAGTATTACTTTTAGTGGAGGGTAATTTCATAATATCTTTCTAAAACTTAACATTTTAAAAATTAACTTTAAAATCATATTAATGTCCATTTTAATATTAAAATATTTGTTCTCTATCAATAAATAATTTTAAAAATAAACAAATATTTCAATCTAAAACAGAGACATTTTTACAACGAAAAAAATATATATGAGAGGGGAAGTATTTTGACTTTAATAACACCTTAGGTATATTTTCAAAAACTTTTAAATCATTATAGTATTTTCAAAATTTTGACTTATTAAATGAAGACCAATTTATATTAAAAAAAAACTCAATATTTCTGTGGCGAAGAAGAAAAGTAGAGGCATTGTTAATTTTTTTATTATTATAATTCAAGTATTGGATCTTGATTCAATTAAACTCAAGGAAATATCAACTTGAAAGAAAGTTTAAACATTTATGAACCAAAGAAATGCAATGCAAATAAACTTCTCATATCCTTAGAATGATTTATTGCCTAGCAAACTAAAACAATAAAACCTGAGATGATACCGCTGATGTGTTTTTTCAATTAATGCGAGCCATGCCTAAAATATTTACCAAGCTTGAAAGATGATAAAATTAGCAACGATGATAAAACTAACATCCAGCAGTATTTACCCATTTCTTCTTTGACCTTCAGGGCTAGGAATTCATCACAATCAACGCCTTTAGCAGTGAATTCCGTAAGAAGCTCCTGAAATAGTTTCTTTAAAGATGCTTTGAACTTGGCTGAGCAACTCTTAAACACGGCTTCTTCATCGACAACACATCCAACTTGAGCACCATCCATGTAAGCTTTGCATGAGGCTAGGATGCTACGCCCCCGGTTACGAAAATGTCCAACAACGAAGTCACCAAAATGCTGTAAACAAAATGTTGTTGGATGAGAGAACGACATGGGCATCCCCAACGACATACAAATAAATACTAAGCTTTCAAAATCACCATGAATAAACAATGGCAATGATTATTTTAGTCATATTCAGGATTTAAAAGCAAGGAACGATGGATGATCCACGCAATCTTCCAAACGGTACGTCACCCAAGGTTACTGGGGTGCCTCGCAATCCCCAACCTTGAAGATCTTCGAGGCTAGCTAGGTCTTTCCCAGTCACACTGACGCGCTCAATCCAGGGACGTGTAAGGAAGGCTTCGAAGCTCCGCAAATGGCAGAACGCCTCTGCAGGGATCAATCAGGAACATTTCCAAGTCTTCTAGGCTGGCTCCGGTGATAGAAAGATACCTCAGCAAGCGTCACTTGACAGGATGTCCACCCTTACTGTTGGTAGCTTCCAGACGGCCGTAGCCTTAGAACTCAAAGCTATCAGGTAGAACGCCGCCCGTTGACTCGGGATTCGAGTCTATCAAGGAAAATACCATCCTTGTGCGTATGATCGGAATCTCCCGTCTGTGTATTCATTCTAAAATAGTTTTGTTATTATGGAACTGAAGCTCTAGACCCGAACCAAACTCTGATGTAACGGATTTTGCTCGCATCAGTTATCCAATAGCTTGATCATCAATAAGCCATGTTTGCCAACTCTTTGAGATGGGCCGATAAGTTTAGATAAGTTATGGCACTGGCATCTAGGATTAGCAACAACCTTCTACTTTTTTTCATCCAGGTTTGACACTAATATTGATAGTTTTAAGTAAAATAAAAGTAATTAAATCAAAGCTACAAAAACAGACAGCATGAAACATACCATTGGTGGCTTCCGCAACGAGTATAGCATTGTCGTGCAGGATACGAGAAACGTATTTTCATTATAAGCGAGGGACGCATGCTCCATATCCTTTGTATTAGTTATGTGTTCAAATTCTGAATGAATAAAGTATGGCTTTGCAGTTAGAACTAGAGCCTGAATAGAAACCAAGACCTGCATCATTGTTGAATTTAATGGATTCCATCTTTCGCATTCTGTGCCATGCCAGGTACCCAAAAGGCTAAGACAAATCATCCCACATTTATACATAATTGGATTGAGTGTGAGTCCACCAGAGTGATAATGAACAATCTAAAAAAGGAGAATTCTAGTTAATTTGGCTAACCTTGTGAGAGAAACATTGTTTCATAGAAATAGAGTGAGAAATGTTTCATACAGGAGCATCATATGGATATCGGAAAGGAAAGTATACATCAAAGAAGAATAGACCATCGTGATATGGAGTTCCTGCTGCTCCTATAATAACCGCCCTCAGAATGTCCATCCTATCTTCATATACTCGAACATATATTGTTTCTGTTTAAGATAAGAAAAAGAAAGGAATAAGACAGACAATGTCAACTCCAAGAAGCGTGGAAAAAAGAAACGACATGATGAGCCTGATAACCAAATATTCTAAGTTTAATTCTCTGGAAATCAAATAACCAGCTTTCAAGTCGACATCGATCTAAAGGATCGAATTCTCTCACAGAGGCATTTGATAATATTGATAATGAGAGAGGCATTTGAAAATGATACGGCGAATAAGGTGCCATCCCACTGATTCAAACGATCTAGTTGACGTGGAGGTCAAAGTCAAAGGTCAACCTAAGCATTCTAGTCTCTAGCTAAATTCTGGAAGGCTGATCGGAGGAGGTCTCACTCAAAAGGTGTCGATCAGGTGAGGTTGATCGGATAACAGGGAAGACATCGAAGCCCAACACTGGTGACTGAGTGTCTCCGAGTCTTTCAACGAACCCATGAGAGGTTTCTTCACACAGATGCAAATCGGGCGCTTACGAGGGGACCTTCTATCAGTCCAATAAACCCAATCGATCTATCAATTTTTTCGAATACCTCATGCTCCATATCCGGTAGGATGTTTTATGGAACAAGACCCCGACATCCGAGCGGATGCAATCTATCGGATAGCTCGTACTTCACTCGCAGTCTGCTAGACATCTCAGATCGACAAACGCTTTGCCTTTCTAATATGATTGGACGTTAGTAAAGTTCAATCCGTGGCATGGGCGTTATTATAGACTCATCACGATCCCAACTCCAGGAAGCCCATCTACTCCCACATCCTTCATGATTCTCTCTTGGGTAAAGAGCACTCCCTAGTAATGGATATGGGCTAAAGGCCCAGTAACCAGTTTGGCCCGAAGTACTTCTTTTAACGCCATGTGTGATGCTATCATAGAACCCTTGATATATTATGACAGTATGGTCGACCTTATTAGGACAAAATGTCTTGTTTTCCTTTGTTCTCTCGTGACGTAGCAAGTGAACTTGTGGCTTCAAGTTTCTCGTGTCCAAGGTCTTCTTGCGGTCATCATCAACGCCATCTCATTAGTAGTACATATTCGTATATCTTCACCGATTTTAGATAGGAACAAATTTAGCATCATCTGTGGTAGGTCAATCGTTGAGTGTCTGATCGGGAGTAAAAAAAGTTAGCTTGTTTAGGCCACATTGCAGCATCGTAGGAATGAACATTAATGATGGATGCGACCAATAATTCATCACCGTGATACGCCATCATATGTATCGCCGAGCATTACCGTGCATTTATGGCAGCTAACACGTCCTCTAAACCCCATACAGTCTCTACGGGAAAATGATGCCAGCCAAATTCGAAGTTTGATCAGACTCAGAAGGCGAAGTTAGATTCGGACCTCTCAACTAGACTCAAAGGAGAGACTTATGATAAGGCAAATAAGGTGGGTCATCCTAGTGGGTCAAGCGATCTAGCTGGCATGAAGGTCAAATTCCAAAGAAGGTCAACCTAAGCATTATGGTCTCTAGCTAAATTCTGGAAGGCCAATCGGAGGAGGCGGCCTCGCTCAAAAGGTGAACGGGTGTAGTCCACCCAGAGTTGATCGAGTGAGGTTGATCGAAAAATAGGGAAGACCACTAAGCCCAACACTAGTGACCGAGTGTCTTTGAGTCTGTCTACGAACTCATGAGAGATTTCTTCACATAGATGTCAATCGGATGCTTCTGAGGGAACCTTCTATCGGTCCAATAAACCCAACCAATCTCTAAGACTTTCCGAATATCTCACGCTCCATATCCGATCGGATGTTGTGTAGAACAAGACCTAAGCATTCGAGTGGATGAGATCTACCGGATAGCTGGGTTGTCATGCATCGCTCAAGGTCCGCTAGGCATCTTAGATCCGCATGCACTTAGCCTTTCTAATCTGATCGGATATGAGAGGATGCCAGGTTTGATCAGACGTTAGTAAAGCTCGGTCTGTGGCACGACCGTTATTATAGAATCATCAAGGTTCCAACTCCCGGAAGCCCATCTGTTTCCCCATCCCTCCTGTTTCTCTCTCGGATAATAAGCACTCCCTGATAACAAATACGAGCTAAATGCCCAATAACAAGTTTGGCCCAACAACCCAGTACTTCTTTTAACGTCATGCGTAATGACTATCAGAGAATCCCTGACATATTCCTTCTTAGCAGACTCTTCCACTAGCCCTGCAAAAGGACTGGCCGATGAAATTTGGGCATAATGCAATATGCTCGACCTCATTAGGGTAAAACGGCAATATGGTCAGCCTTATTAGGACAAATGTCTAGTTAGGTGTGCTCATAATGTTATATAAAGGATCCCCTCTCCATACGTAAGTAAGTTCTCTAATTGCTTTTCACTGTTCATCCTCACTATTCCTTAGTTACCATTATTCGGGCTCTTCACTAACTTGAGCGTCGAAGTGGCTGCGTTGGAAATCTCTTCCCGACCCGTCTAGTGACGTTTTCTTCTCCTTTGTTCTCTTGTGACGTGACAGGCTAACTCGTAGCTTCGGATTTCTCCTATTCAAGATCTTCTTGTGGTCATTATCGAGGATATTTCATCAGCGGTACATCTTCATCAATTTTAAATAGAAACAGATAATATTGATAATCACAATCATGAAACAATATGGAACTTGAAATATCAGAGCAACTTAGATTTCAGTGTCGTCTGCCTGAAAAACAGTACCTAACTGGCACTAGTGACTAGTGTACTTGTCCCAAAGATTTTGATGTGCATCATCATAAACAATGCAAGCATTTAACTATCAGAATTTTGTACTTTGTTTTCACAAAATAAACATCGCAATCAGTCACTTAATAGAAAAGTAATATTTTGGATATCTGAATCATGCAGATATATGCATAATTCGACAAGTGCAGATATTGATCTACGAACTGTATTTACATATGAAATTTAACAGTCATTTGGGTTCATAAAAGCCAATACTATTGCATGGACGATTAGATACTTCAACTTATTTGGGTATCTTTTTTCCCTAGATTAGAAAATTAAGGAAACTTTATTTACATTTAAAATTCTAGTGTTTACCTATTTGATTATAAACGGTTAATGAAGCCTAAATAACTAAATAAAAGCATTTTGAAAAGACAAGGAAAAAAAGAACTCTTCACAGACAGTAGACTTATAAAAGCATTTGATACAATCAGAGAATTTATAGTGTAAACCAATTGTAATAAACAAAAGAGTATAAAGTCGGAATTCAGCATATCTAAATTAAATACCTAAAATAGAATTAGCAAAACACTATGATTAATACATGGAATGATCTTACCAGGTAAATCTTTCTCTAGAATCTTCCACTCATGTTGAATCCTTTTTGCCCAATATTGTGGGCGCTGTTAATAAAAAGAGATTAGGAAATGTATTCATGATTTCTACAACTAGAAATTGAACATCATCACAAGTGAGAATATATAGGGATCAGGATAGAAATGGGGTAGGGCAGACAATGAATCTCATTCTCAGTCCATGTCACATGTGGGGCACAACAGAACAGGGTGCCATGGTTATGGAATAAAATCTTGCTCTCAATCCTTACCTGCTTTTTAGTGCGAGTTAGGGCTGAGGAAAAGATGGGGAAACACACATAAATCCACATTGTATCACACCTACATCATGGGTGGTGCTACAGCCCCTACCATGATGGATTAGAAGTGGTCCCTCAATGATTAAATATATAAATGCACCTAATTCAACTAGAGCAAAACAATGCATAGTGGGACATCATTCCTTGCCACATCCCTGCCCTTCTTCCATGCTATACTTCCGTATCTCATCTACATTATATATTAGATCATATAACCCCGACCATGGTGGGTAGATTCAGATAACCATATATATCAATGGAAATTATCATCCCTAAGAGTGGTGACACTTACCTGAAGGTTCTCAATAGTCATATCAATATCGGGAAGCTCTTGTCTGCTGAAATAGTGATCTGAGTGATCTCTTACAATATCAAATTGCTTAAATGATTTATAGTTCACATCAATCTCATCTTCAACAATGATCCTTTTTTTTGGTTCTCCAGCTGCTGCAGGATTCTTCAACCGAAGTTTAGGTGCTTCAACACCAGTTGGCAGGTCTATAACATTAAACTTAGCAGCCGAAACCAAATTGGAATCCTTCTCGCTCGTGTCAGCACCATAATCATAGCAATCATCTTCTTCATGATCATATTCATCATGATCAAAATAATTAAGATCCGCCTCAAATCTTTGGCTGGAGCCAATATTTGCAGTTGAAATGACAGGGTTAGCAGATAGTGGATCCTAGATTCAAATTAAAAAAAAACGCTTTCATATTCCCCTGAGTACATGATACAAAAGAAAATTCATTTATTGAGGGTTAGTACCTTTACTTGCTTTTGCCGGCTATTATAATATCCAATAGGTTGTTTGTTCTTGTAGTCCGAAGTGCTTTCACCAATTATCCTAACACCATCAGTATCATCATCTCCATTGAGCTCAGTTACCTCATGAGGAATAACCTTAAATGCAGAAAGGATAGCGCATCAAGTTTGGAATCTACGTTGTATAGCACATCAAATGAATGAAAATGAGTTTGACAATATTCCACAGGGCACAGACAAAGAGAAGAATGACAAATAATAAGAATATCAAGAGAGAGAGAGAGAGAGAGACATCAGTGACAAGAACTTAAATAGAAATCAACTTGATCTGCTATTAGTTGTCTGGAAAATACGTTACATTCTCTTATCATAAAAAACAGGTACAACAAAATCTTGCCACGCAATATGCATGACTCAAATGTTTCTTGGGTGACTGTTGGTTAAACTGAAAGGCCCCTCAGAAATAAAGGCAGAAGAAAAGCTGCCTAAATGGCAAGAAAAATCAGATATTCATACAACAGAAACACGACCAAAAAGTCATAATGATCAAAGATGTCAAGGTATCATACAATGCACACCAACAGAATTTTCCCTGGAAATAGAAAGCAACAAACACATCTATGGCACAAACAAAATATCAGACCTCTTCTAGCCTGCAGGTAAGTCAGTGTATCAGACTCTAAAACTACACAGTTTCATAGCAACAGCATGAAGCTCACTGTCAGAGTTAAATAAGGTATAATCACATGCAAAGGTATAATTCACTAGCGTCTAAATAATGTTAAAAATATCCATGATAAAACTATCTCAGAAACTAAGTTCCATTCCCGAGATGAATAAAATTATTTGAGAACTTTAAGAACAGTTGGGAATGGACCTAAAAGCTGAGCAATATATATGGTTGTTTTTTCACTCATGAAATACAACATATCTTTACTACCACTGGGATACCTCCAAAGATATAGCACACAATAACATCAGAAACCTGGTTCATCGAAATATGAATCTCAGTCATACTTATAGTTACAGGATCAATTCAACGACGAAAAAGACCAGGAATCACACACATAAAAAAGGGCACGATCGGCAAAGTACCAAATTTTCGTCAGAAACCATGATTACCGAACTTCATCCTAAACCACTAGGGTTTTAGTTAGCGAAGCAGAACCAAACGCTACACCGTGACAAGAAGATATAAATAGAAAGGCATCAAATTAAATCGACTATCAGCACTACATCAAGATCAGATTTTTCAACAACCCGTGAAAACTCGCTCAAGAGACAGCTCCAACCTAAAGCGAAATTAAACAAGAACAACACGCTAAACTTCAGCTAGCTCCAAAAGAAGAAGTGTGAGTGAGAAAATCCCGCACCGGA
>JBBPFQ010000025.1:3808937-3819701 GCA_037974815.1 Kaempferia elegans
AGACGCCATCAATCTAATATTCTTAGAATAATTATTTAAAAATCATCAATTAATTTATCAAAATTAAAAGTCAATATTATTCCTCTAAACTAACACTATTATCAAAAATATTATTCATCCATTTTAATTTATAATACCTTAATAATTGGAGCATCTTTATTATAATTGAAATTCCCCTTGGTCTGCATTTTATTTTCTCGTTTATTGTTGCTTCTCTAGATGCTAAAATGGGCTCCATATTCACCCCTTCAGAGTAGTGTGATAGTTAAAACATAGAAGGTATATGTAGTCAAAATTCTGTGTTAAGCATGCCCTCTTCATGCATTGATCATTTACACTAATGATTAGTAGCTATCTTTAATTTACCTCCTCCGTGTTGGCTCAAAGATAAATTGGCTTAGACGCTAGGAACGAGCGAATTACCTTTTTGTCATGTAAAATGAGCTCTAGATCAAAGGTACAACAACACCTTTTTAATTTTTTAAACTAGATGAATTAACAAATAAATTTTTTATTAGACTAGCTATTGTTTGATTTATAAACTAAGATTAAGGATTAATATTAATTAATTAATTTTAAATTAAACTTTAATAATTAATAATTAGTATTAATTAAAATAATTGATTAATTGTTTAATTAATTAAAAAATTGATTAATTAATTTATTCATTTCAAATTAGGTTTAATAATTAATAATTAATTAGTATTAAAGAAAGTAATTGATTAATTTATTGAATTCATGATTAATTAATTAATTTCTAATTAATATAGAATTTAGTTGGTTAGTTAATTAATTTTAAATTAAATTTAATTAATTAATTAAATTTAAATTAAAGTGATTAATTAGTTAGTTAATTATTTTAATTAATCCTAATTAAATTTGAAATTAAAATAATTAATTAATTATTTTAATTAATCCTAATTAAATTTGAAATTAAAATAATTAATCAATTACTTTCATTAATACTAATTAACAATTTGTCCATTCCTGATTATTTATGAGTGGTTCTAAAATTATCATTTCCAAACTCATTAACCAAATATCTTATATTTCAATTATTTAATTCTCTCGTTCCCAAACTAACACTACCTAAGGTTTTTGTCCATTCACGACTATTTAAAAATAATTTTAAAATTATCATTCTCAAATATATTAATTAAATACTTTATATTTCTATAATTTTTTTTTTCATTCCCAAATCTCTAAATTAAACATCACCTAATATTTGTGATCGCAGTACCTTAATCATGTGTTTTTTACTCTTGTGGATTTGTTTATTCTAGAACCACAATTCGACAGCCATGTGTTGGGACAAAAGACCTCTAGGAAATGCAACACGCGATACATTGATTTACACAACCACGTGTGCTAAAACAAACCAATGAGATGAAAACAAACATGATAAATCAATCTTAATTGTGTCAGCTTAATAAATTTTAAATAATATGCTTATTTATCACGTATGCAGAAATGCTCGAGTTCGCAGTGGTACAAACCTAAGAGACATAAATCCAAAATCTTATCAATAACTAAAAGAAAATAGATACTTTCACCAACTTAATTAGCTGACTCTCTAATATATAAATCAAAAGATCAGTAGCCATTTTCTTTCTTTTTTCACAGATAAAGATGTAATGTCAAGATTTAAATGCACACACCGAGAAAATCTTAAATTCTAAAACCGAGTTGATAAAAAAAAAAAAAAAGAAGCTCACATCCTTAAATTTTCATACATAAAATACCATGATATTTATTTTATTGTACACACTCAAATTTGATATCTGAAATAACATTTGGAATGGAAATAGTAATCAAAGCACTGGCGACCGCAAATTAAAGCCTGTTTTTTTCTACTCCTGCCAGTTTAGTTGCAGGATGTATCTTATCTTTGAGACCAACAGTGAAGATTTTTATTTATGTCTGGAAAGTTAACAGAGTATGCACTTAAAGACGACTTGATTTCCTCAAAGCAGCAGGTTTAAAGCTACCGATCCCTGTGATCTCCCTGGCAGTTACCATACTGTTTATCTCGTAGGTTCCTTCGTATGTGTAAATTGGTTCCATGTCACAAAATGCCTGAAATAATAACCAATAAAGCATGTCAAGTGTGAAGTCTTCGGTATCGATAGCACATTCAAGCCAGCACAAATTCTCTCTTACTTTTTTATCCAGAGGAAATTAAACCAAAATGGCATATTATGTTGTTTGAGATCTTACAAGATACAAAGAACACCTAGAAAATAGGAGTCATCACAAAATGACATGCTTGATACTTTTCATGAAAATGAAATTTCAACCTATAATTTACTATTTTGCATGTGATTATATCTGAATACTTTTTCTTAAAATTTCACAATAGAATGGACCAAGATTGAGGAAATAGAAAGAAATAATTTGTAGACTCAAGTAAACATTCCAGATACGCCATCTCTACCATGGGAAAATTGGATGATCTCTGAAAGCTACAACAAGAATAACACTCGAAATATAGTTGAGCAGTCGAAAACCACATTAGGAACATGTCGATAACATTTAGCTGGTTAATATCTCCAAATATATACAGTATCAACAAGAATTCATGTGTCCAACAAAGAACTACTGGATATTAACCCGCATACCCAGAACCAGGGTACCATATTACCCTTGTGAATTGATATCAGCTACTAGACCGGCTGATTTAATGAAATCAATCTAGGACCATAGCTGTAGTTGCTTTCTACAACGATTTGTACTTGCACCCATATTAATAAAAGACGCCCAAAGAAATGCAATAGTAATTCATGAAGGGCGGGCACAGTTCTAAGAATAAACACTTACAAACAAAGTTTACTAGTGAATATAATAATTATAGTAGTTTTAGAGTTTATGCTGAACAATGATGAAAATAAACTAATAAGAATAAGACAACATACTAACCAGCATAGTAATATACACATATGTTTGTATAATCTCAAGAGTTCAATTCAATTCTACCAGTTTGTAAAGGTTCAAACCAAACCGTACTGAAATTGATAATTTTACCTATCTTGGAAACCAAAACCAAACAGATAAATCATTTTTTTTTAGTTTGGTTAGATTTGATTCATCAGTCTAGGAAGGGTGACAGATGCCACCCCTACAATTCAAAAGCACTGTGTATTCATGAGCGTATGAGTATATGGACACAAGTAATTAAAGAAGTGAAATATCTTTCATAGTTTAAGTCCTCTTAAGTTCGCTTAATGTCATCATAAGTTGAGATAATATTTGGACAAAAGTCATTATTAGAAGATAATCATTAGCAAAGCAAAAGAATATTGTATTCCATATAATTAAGAGAGAAGCAATCCTTTACCTTTGCAACTAGAAAATCAGCCAAAATTCCATTGCCGCCGAGTAATTCTCGCCCAAGGGAAACAGTCTCCCTTGCCTTTAAGGTAATCCATGCCTAAAATTACCAGCAAAATCCAATTGATAAAACTAAATCATTTTAAACTAAAGACAACCGCTTGATGGTGTTCTTTGATATAAATTTAGAATTTACCTTTCCCAAGCTTGCTTGCCCTGCAGTCATCTTCCCAGATTCATACAATTTGCATAGACGCCAACCAATGAGAAACATTGCTTGAATATTACCAAGCATGCGAACAAGCTTTTCCTGATTAAGCTGAAATGCTGCTAATGGGGCTCCAAACTGCTTTCTCTCTTTCAAGTACCTGTTTTCACTCGAGCCTTTAGTATATTACATATACATACTCTAGACCTCTGCAAAATGATTATACAATTACAGTTCGTACCTGTTGCACATATCAAAGACCCCCATCACTATCCCAATTGGTTGCCATGCAACAATAACACGTGAAACGGCAAGAACCTGTTTGAGTGGATAAAAAAACATTCAATAGCAAAAACAAACAATTGAAAAGCAGAAAAGACAACAATATTTATGGCCATACACAAGATCCTGTAAGCAAATAATCAAAGGGAATATAATTTCAGCCTGGAAGGAGACTAGATCATTAGGCCAAAATAAAAAGATCTCCAACTTCATTGACATTGGCTAACACAATAGTCTAATCCTAGGAAATTTCTCAACACAAACCAATTAGTTGAGTTAAATTAGAACATTACTAGAAGTATTACAATGAAGAGTGCATATCTTTCAACAGATAAATCAGTTAGTTCCATCAAAATCAAAACAATATCACTATCATAAGAAAGGATTGTCAAAACTTTCTTGTTTACTAGCATTTCAGTGTGTCACCTTGTTTGTGTCTTGAAAGGAGTTTACACCTGGTAACCTATCTTCATCAGGGACAAAAACTTTTTCCAAAACAATATCACCATTCTGAACCATCCTCAGGCCAATCTTATTTTCAATTTTTGTGGTTTTTAATCCAGGAGCACCCTTCTTCACAATAAATCTGCAACATGTAACACAGGCCATTTTCTTTAGTATTAGCTTAAAAAACCTCAGGCTTTCTTGTTGCTTGTGTCATGCTAGGTAATTTTTGAATCATAAGAAAAAAAAATAAGATTTACCCATTTATTTGGTTAGTACTAGTATTCCTTGCAAAAATAATTAGCAGATCAGCAAATGTACTATTTCCAATCCATCGTTTTTGGCCAGATATAACCCAACCTCCTGAAACCTAATCGAGAAGTAAAAAAAAAAAAAATTGTTACATGATGAAAAGATTCAATGTAGATGACTTAACTTGTAAGTTTACAAACCTTAGTGGCTATTGTTTTCAATGCACTAGCATCACTTCCATAATCTGGTTCCGTTAATGCCTATACAAAAAAAGTCAGCAAACCACTAACTAATTTTAAATCAAAAGGAACTAGAAACTCATCATACCCAACAAGCTATTTTATCAAGTTTGGCAAGCGATGGTAAATGTTTCTCTTTGTGTGCATCTGATCCACACAGTGCTGACCTCAACAACAGCAACAAAAAAAAAGGGTAAGAGATTCAGACAAAGAAACACACTGTATGATTAAATTAATAAAATTATATAACTAACTCAAGAAGGAATTTAAATCCCACCAATTGTAAGCATCGCCAATGAAGAATGGACTAAAATAAATGTAGAGCAGCTAGCATCGACTCTGGCAATTTCTGCGGTGGCAATAGCATTAGCAGTAATAGAGAGCCCTGGGCACCCATATCCCTGTAGAAACATTATCTTCTGGCACATACAGACTAAGAAGAATCAATAAAAAATAACCACAATATAAATACCTTTATAGTACCTCCAGCAACACTTAACTCAGCAAGCTTAGGAATAATGTGAAAAGGAAATGCAGCCTTCTCCCAGTACTACAAAAATAGAAGTTCCACCCTTTTAAGGAATAGCAAATCTTAGCGTGAATTAGATATACACACCTAAATTATACCAACTGCCACACTACATCATATGCATAACATGATTGCAATATTAATCAAGAATAGATAATCAATATTTGAGAGTACCTAAAGCTGCACAATCATGGGAACCAAGGAGAATGACATTTACATCTAATAATCATAGTAGATGGACAAGACTACAGCAAGTAAAGTGAGAAAAGATGACAAAGTTAGATGCATGTGCTATAATAAGAGAGATATAGTGTGGTCATGGAAGGATCTTGCGTCCATTAGATTACAATATTAGTGTCACCGTCAATTAGTTATTTGAGATAACGACTAAAGGAATTTCTAAATCATGATAGTTCAAAATCTAGTAACAAGAGTCTCATATTCAATTTCACACATTGTCATCGATACTCTGGCATTTTTTTTAGAGCTTTGTGGCAAGTTTTGTTATAAGGTATACTAAGGGACCCTTGAAACCCTAGTTGATAATCCAGTTTGACCTCCTTTCTACTCTTAACTGCTTGTTTTGTTTACTTTATGTATTGGCTCTTATATTATCTTCCTTTCTACATTTACAACAAAATATGCATACTCTACGCTTAATATTTTCTTGAATTATTTTTGCATAATTTTGTCTGTGGATATCAATTGCTTCATTGGCATGGTCAATGATTTTACAATTTGCTTATCATTATTGCTTTCATTGCCATTGTTACCTGCCTTGACACTTATGTAATTTAACATGCTAAATGGGACAAATAAAATGAATACTTAATCAAGATCTAGGTATGGTTTGCAACCACAAGTATGTCTTACTGGTGATTACACTTAATTGGTCACTCACGAGTGCGCCATGTTGAGCATGCGCGGAGTCCTCTTTATGGCTTCTAATGCAGGAGGAAAACCCATAGATCCCTAATCTCCAGCCTAATTAAGCTATAATGCTAAAATACAATGATATAGCACATTGCACTAGTAAGAATATTTCAGTTGCGGTGTTATTTTCTATACATCCTTGTTTCTCTGCTAGCCCTTTTCTACATTCATATCGCTGCATTCCTGCTGGCTCTTTTTCTTAGTTGATATTCCTTTGCTTTTGCAAGGAAAATCCTATGAGAGGTTAAATGATTATTTTGAGACTTATTTGCTACTAGGTTTTCATGTAGATTTTTCATGAAGGTCTTCAAAGGCTTCTTCATCTGTGTTTTTCTTCGTTTTCACATTTTTATTCTTTTAGTATTATGTGAGCTAGTATCTTTAAAGGTTTCAATGTGTACAAATATAATTTTTATCAATAAAATATGTTTTTTTATTTGCCCCTTTACATGTTCTAAACTAGTGAGCAGCTACGGGTTGTATCATATGCATGCATTTTATAATGCCCTTGTCACATAGACCAACAAGAATGACACAAGTGATGTTGATGGAATTGGTGTGACTGCAAGTTAATCCAGCCCTATTCATTAAGGTTAGGAGTCATTTGGATTGTTACGGGTGGCCACCACAGTACTCATGCATGACTTAACAAATGCAATTTTAGATAGTCAAAAGTATTTGTTACAATATATAGTGGCTTGAGGATCAAACAAAGTTAGTATATTTGGATACAAGTAACTAGCAACATACATAGACTGGCCTTTCATTGCTCTTATAACTAGTAGAAAAAGTAGATGTGACTAGAAGAGCATATAAGTATTTCAATATAATACCAATCACTATGATTATTTGACCACATCACATCAAGAAATCCCAGAAATGATAAGAAGTTACCTCTGCCATTATTGGAGCTACTTCTTTTTCCATTACACCTCGGACTCTTTTTTGTAAGGCCCTCTCTTCTGGATTCAACAAATCATCAAACCGATAGTAGTCAAATGCTGTAAAAGAGGCTCAAGAGATGAGTTGTCTGTAAAATCAGAAAATAGAACAAGAACTAGCAACAAAAATGTACACCACCGCATCAACAAGCTGAAGTCACAACCATCTGTCATCAAGCACATAATTCTTTATTTGGAAGAGTGATTTAAAAAACACACTTCTTGATCAAAGGTGCTTTTTCATAATTACAAAGAAAAACTAGTTTTGTCAAACTTCAATGGGAAAGATAAAAAGCAATTGTTGGTGAAAACTTGTGGAGCTCTCGAAATACTGATTAAATTATTATTCTAAGCATATAATTTGATAGTTACATAAGATATTCTTGTCAATGTACATTAGTGATGCTCTAAATTTATAACTATGAACCGAAAATACAAATACTTACAAGTTTATTAATTAAAATCTCATTCATATTAATATTGTATTGAATTCAATTATGTATTTATGTATTAAAAAAAAGGACAATCCGGTGCACGAAGCTCTCGCCATGTGGGGTCCCGAGGAAGGATTCATTGTACACAATCTTACCTGCTTTTTTGCAAGAAGTTGTTTCTGGGATTCAAACTTGTGACCTCATTCATAATTATGTATAATGTAAGAATTATATGCAATATAGTAATTATAACTCTCTAACCATGTCCATTTAAGGCATTTACACTCTCAATGCGCTTTTATCACAATTTTACCAAACACTTCAACAATAAAAATCACTTTGTGTATCAAACAAATTAGCAATTTCCCCACGACACCTTTCTCAATGTAGTTTTTTTTTGTGTCAGACTAAGCCTTAATTTATCCCCACTGCTAAGTTTAAGTAAGATTGTTCATTATTAATACTAAGGACATTTAGATATTTTCATGTTTTTACTGATATGAAGGTCATTTCAATCTCATCAATGTTTCGCATAAAATTTTTCAGTTACTTTACTCCTTATATGATTAATATTTATTTATCTCAACAGTGTATCGAATATTATGGAACTTAGGTCTTGACTGGTGTGTTCGTATCATCTTACATATTTTTACTCATTTCATCATCAACTAATTAAGGTTGCATATAATTATTCACAAACAATAATAGTTTTCTATTTTTCTCTCCTACAAACTCCACAGATCTTATGGTTGACATTTAGTTATGCCAATTTTTGGGTATGATAACTTTTTCTCCCAATATGAACCATAAAAGCACGAAAGACCATAAAAAATATTTAAAAAAATTCATTTGATCTTAGAAACAAACAACAATCACAAACAATCTACTGAACAAAATCTTGAATATAAAACTTCAAAACAATGAGCTTGTAAGAAGTTAAGAAGAAGCAAGAATATAAAGGATACCACAAATTTCTAAATAGATGGTTATGGCCTATAGTCCAATGGTGAAAATATTAGATATAGTATAATCTGATAGGACTATACAGGGTCAGTTTCTTAGGGAATTTTCTGTGATCCTCTCATAAATTTCATCCAGATCCCCAACAAAGACATTATATAACCCAACCCCCATAACTAAAAATAACAAAAGATAACTCAACATCATGTAATGTAGGTAGATAGTAGTGTGAATGAATCCCATGAATGAACCATCTATCCCAATATACCTACCAACTAAAATTTTTGAGAGATGAAAGTTATGCACACGTTTTCCCTACTGAATCACTGAAACAGATTGATCCAACACTAACCTAGACCTTATCAATTCTAACTACAATTGTCTACATATTCCCAATGAAAAAGATGAACTACAGCACTTAAGGATTTGTATGTAGCATTTATTTGTCGTTAAGAGGAGACCTATAACAATTAGCAAATGAAGTCACTACTTCATGTGTTTTTAATGTCAGACTTTTCATTCAAACCAAGACAACATATCATGCTCAACATGAAATTAGTACCTGTCGATCAAATAAAGGAAAGGACTATTAAAAAAAATACATGCTAGAGTAAATAATCATCTTACATGCAGGAGGAAAGACTGATACTGGTGTTGCTTGAGGAAATGCAACTGAAAGCTCTAGTGGGGCTCCAGATTGTGAATCAATGGTACCATTGGATTGATCACCTGCTAAGATTAGAGAAACAACTTCGCTTCTCAGATTATTGATATCATAAGAAAATTTACTCACTATTATGTTGATAGAGTACTTAAATATCCAGTTATGAAGCATCATATATTCAAATAACAAATAATTAAAATGTCAACACCTTATCAGACATGCAGGACACATTACCATCCCCACTGAGAAAGATTAGAAAATGGATTGTGGAAAACTAGTTTATGCATGGCAAAAGTTAAATAAATAATTAATGTCAGGTATCCAGTACAACAACAATCAAACCTTAACCCACCAGGTGAGGTCGGTTATATGGATCCTTTTATATCATTGGGTTATATCCCCTACTATATTATCCTTTATATTTAAATAAAATTTATCTTATTTTATTACTACAAACCCAACTTCTTCCTCGTTGGATATGCACATTTGTCATAGTTTCACATAGCCTAAGTGAAAATTTTCTTGATCATCTAACATACCATCTTAAACGAAGTTTTCCCTCAACATCAACTTTCTTTCTATTATTTTCATTTCTTATCCGGTCAATCATTGTATGTCCATACATCCACTTTAACATCCTCATCTTTGCAACTCTCATCATCTGCTCATGTACTCAAGTCATAACTCAACATTCAACTTCATATATAATGGCAGGTCTAACCGCCGTTTTGTAAAACTTTCCTTCAAATATTAGAGGTATTTTCCGATCACAAAGAACACTGACACTCTCCGCCATTTCAACCATCCCGCTTGTATTTTATGTAAGACATCTCTCGATCTCTCCGTCTTTTTTTTAAATGATCCTAAATAATTAAAACTAAAATTTTGTCTTAAAATCTTTCACTTTTAGCATTTCGTGCCGAGATTTGACTCCATCATATGTCTCATTTACCAAAATAACATCATCAACAAACAACATACAATGTGGTACCATTTCATGGATTTGTCCATGATTAATGTAAAAAGATAGGGACTTAGAGCTGATGGTTGATGTAACCCTATCTTTATAAGAAACACTTCGATTAATCCGCCAAAAATCTTCATTCTTGATGTTACATCCTCGTATATATCCTTAATTAGTTTAATATATACTATGGTAATACATCTCTTTTCTAAAATTCTCCATATAATTTCCCTTGAGACTCTATTATAAGCTTTTTCTACGTCAATTCTGTTCCGAATACTTTTCAATTAGTTGCCTGAGGAGATCCACAAAAAGACATGATTTGATGTGTTAATCATTGTAGAATCTTTAGATTACACAAAGTAATTGTTGGTCTACAAGCTAGTTTTGACGTCACCAACCAAGTTAGGTTAAGTCTTGTGTTGTCTAATCCTTGTGTCTAAGTGTGCAGGAACTTAGGAACACAAGAAGTCGAGCGGAAGGTGCGATGGACGAGAAGGACGGCACGGGAAGTGAGTCGACGGGCTCGGTGCGTCCGAGGGACGAGAAGTCGCGAAAGAGTACAGCGACAGACGAGAAGGATGCGC
>JBBPFQ010000025.1:3957388-3971916 GCA_037974815.1 Kaempferia elegans
CGCAATCCTTTGGACTGTATCGTTAGAAAAGTCAATAAAAACATCTTCTGGTAACACCTGAAGAGTCAATAAAGTATAAGAAGAACAATAGAGAAATGTAACAAACTACACTTCTTTTTGCAAATATTAAAAATATGCGACGAATTACAAATTTACCAACTCACAGGATGAAGATCTGAATGCACTCGGGAGTTGTTGTCGGTCTGTCGACAATGGTCGGCTGTCATGGAGCCGCAGCGCAACAATAGTAAAACGCATTCGCAGCAGTAGAGAAGTCATAACAACTTATAGATGAGTGAGGTGAAGTGTGTTGCTCGAACATGACATATAAAGGTTGTGGAAGGCTCCTTCATCCTCCTTCGAGATGGCTCCAGCAGCAAAACACTTTTAGTACTCTCTGAGGTGCCTCCACCAGGCAACTCAAGTAGCCTTTAAGGCATCTCCACATCTTTCTACACGGAGTCTTCGACCAACGTATCCGAGGTACTTTTAGCATCCCAGGAGGCGCTTCAAGCAATGTTCATTCAAGTCTTTTTGTCCATTTTTTCACCTGAAAATATGTTAATCCAATAGAAAAATATCTAACCTGTAAAACAGAGTGAAACGGGAACACATCATCACAGAGTCACTCTTCTCTAGTCACTTACCTTACTTACCCTTTGCAATCATTTGACTTGCTTCTTTGACCCACCACGTCTTTCTGCCAGTTGTCAGGTGCGCAAATCCAACTGGATTTCTATCAACTATCAGGTCCTGCAGACCCAGCTAGACTTTCCGATAGATATCGAGTCGCTTTTTAATCTATTCGAACCTCATGCTAGTTATCAGATCCTCAGATTTTTTTTTAAAGCAAGTTCAAATATCTTAAGTATTTTTGAAATATATTATCTAAGAGTTTTGAAAAACAACCTTTGAAAATTTTCTAAGTAAAAAATTTATAGATTTTGAAAGGCAATTTCAAAAAGAATTAAAAAAAAATCTAATTGCTTTTGAAAATAATTTTTAAAAAAAAAAAGAGAGATTTTTTTTAAATAATCAAAGTGCTTTTTGGAAGAAAAAAAATATTAGATAATTTTGAAAATAATTTTTTAAAACTTAGGTTCAAAACAATCTTTTAAGGAATTTTCTAAATAATTTTAAAAAGTAAATTTTAACAATAATTTTTAAAAGAGAGTTTTCAAAATAAGTTTGCAAAGAAATTTTTAAAAGATTTTTATAAGTAATTTTTTTTATTTTCCAAAAATCTGAAAAGTAAAGTTTTAAAAGTAGAAGCTCCCCTGAACCATATATTATTTTAGGAATAATCATCTAAAAATATATCCTTAAATGTTTAACCTTTAATTATTAGTTATCTATCCAAAAGATAGTAATTTTATTTTGTTAGTCAATTTAAGCAAAGGTTGTCCATCTAATTAAGAATGATGACTTAACTTGATCAATGTAAATTGATATTTTTTGCTTAGATTTAATGTTGATGTACTGATATAAGCATCTGAAAATCCAGGCAATATCCTAACTATCACACACCATTCTAAGTGTTTTCAATCGTAAATAAGGTGATCTTAGTGCGCTTGTGACATGCTGGTTGCTTAAATCTATATGTTCATGCTTTTTGGGAGAAAATCCTAGTCTAAGTCCATAGCTCAATTTGAAAACATTGATTTTTGGAAAGATAGGGTTTAAAGTTAAAAACTATTAATTTTAAAAATAGAAATTTTGAAATCAGAATTTTAAAATAGAAATTAAAGACTTAAAGATAAGTAAGTTATAAACTAACCTATTCTACTGTGTGCATTCTTAAGTGTACTAACCACAAGTAAGTTATAACTATCTTTATGCTTCCTACACCAATAATTTCGGGTATATTGATTTCAACTCCTTATTTTCCATCTCACCCATCCTATATTATAAAACATGTTAAACTTATGAGTTTGTTTAAAATGGAATTAAGTTAATCTTAACTTTTAAGTTAATTTAAGTTTAAGTTCATTAATATTTGAAAAAATTAATTAAGTTAAAAGTCAATTAAAAGCATTAATTAAGTTTTAAAAAATAATTAGGTTTAAAATTTGAAAAATATTTAAGTTTGAATTTTGAAAAATCTTTAAGTTTTGGATTAGATCAATTGAATTAATTGGGTTTTAGGTTAGATTGAGTAAATTGATTAGTTTGAGTTAGGTCAGGTAAATTAATGGATTAATTTGTTTGAGTTAGGTTAAGTAAGTTAATTAAGTAGTTTGAGTTGGGTTAAATAAGTTAATTAAGTAATTTAAGTTAGGTTAAGTAAATTAATGGATTAATTTGTTTGAGTTAGGTTAAGTAAGTTAATTAAGTATAGTTTGAGTTAGGTTAAGTAAGTTACTTATGTAATTTGAGTTGGGTAAAGTAAGTTAATTAAGTAACTTGAGTTAGGTTAAGTAAGTTAAGTAAGTAATTTGAGTTGGGTTAAGGGAGTTAATTAAGTAATTTGAGTTGGGTTAAGTAAGTTAATTAAGTAGTTTGAGTTAGGTTAAGCAAGTTAATTAAGTAATTTAAGTTAGGTTAAGTGAGTTAATTCAGTAGTTTGAGTTGGGTTAAGTAAGTTAATTAAATAGTTTAAGTTAGGTTAAGTAAGTTAATTAAATAGTTTAAGTTAGGTTAAGTAAGTTAATTAATTAAGTTGAGTTGGGTTAAGTAAGTTAATTAAGTAATCCTAATATCGCACTCATTTCTAGGTTTTCAATGAGGGAACCTTATAGGTTTTTGTGAGATGTTTGATTTTTTTTTTATCTTCAATTTAATTTGAAATCCAATGATTAATTTACTTGAGTTAGACTTAAGTTTAACAGTCAAGTCAGTTAAATATACATTTCGATAATTGGTTTCTAGGCTACGGTGAGGCATAGGAGCCTTCTTAGGTATTGAAGCAACGACCACTTCTAGACAAAGCCTTTTAAAGAAATTGAATATTTAACTTTTTTCTGAAAATTCTTAGCCTAACTAGTCAAGTGTCGATCAAGTCTAAATCATTATCTAACCATCCTAATCTAGGCAAAAATAAGGAAAGCAGTAAATCAAGCAATCAAACAAAAATCTATATAACAATAAAGATGATCTTTCTATTGGCTTTCCCTTGGATCATAGCCTCGATAAGGTCTATTAAGGCAATGGATTTGATCCTTGGGGATCTAATATTAATTAAATCTAACTTGATTAGTCGAGTTAGACTTAGGGGCCCATGCTTTGAATAGATTTCTATTGGTTTGATTCACTAATGACAAGTAAGATTTGAATTGATATTTAGCCTTGTATTATAATATGAATCGGTTGTATATGACCCTTTGTTTTCCGAGAATTAGATTAAGATTCTTGGAACTTAAAGTGAATCGTCCTAATATGTCCTTAAGTTCTTTGACTTGAGTTTTCAAATTGAAATTTTCTTCCTCAAGTTATTGAACTTGAGTTGGAGTTCCAATTTGAATTGGCTCGGTCAAAGGACTTGGGTTAGTCTCCTCCTTGAGGACTTTGACCTCCTTTTAGAGTTACTTGTCCCAGATATTGGGCTTAGCTAATTTTCTAAATAAGTAAAAAATTAAACTGTGTAATCTAACTAACGATGGACTTACAGTGGAATTGGAATCGTCTGAATCAGATATAGATACATGGCTTCGCTCAGACTCGGCTTCCAATTCATTCTTAGACTCAGTTTCGGCAACTCATTCTCTAGATGGAAGCATGAGGAAGCTTGCTTTCTCTTGTTCTTCATCGGAGTCTTTTGATGAAGACTCATCTCACGTTGCTTGTAACACTTTCTTTTTTCCATTGCTTTTTAGCTTCCTTCAGATTCAGACAGTTTGACTTAATGTGTTCTTTCTTGTTGCATTCGTAACAGGTGACTTCCGACTTTGCCTTCATGCTCAAATTTGGATTCAATTGGTTTGTCTTCATTTGGATCACCTTCTTGATCTCTCGTTTGGTGAACCCCTTGTTCTTTTTGTATAATTTCAAACCAGGTTCATGAGCTTAGTAGTCATTTCATCGTCGTCTTCTGAATCCAATTCGCCTTTGGACTCGAGTTCGGTTCAGTACTTGTTCTTTGATTCTTTCGACTTGCTTGTACCTGCAACCAAAACAATACCTTTTTCAATTAGAAATTCATTAGTCTGTTCATATAATTCAAATTCAGAAAACATTTTGTCTAGTCTAATATTCGAAAGATTCTTGGATACTTTGTAAGCATCTACCATCGATGCCCACAAAGTATTCCTCGAAAAAACTTTTAGCGCGTACCTTATATATAATGTTGCGATTCTCCATCTTTTTTCCGATCACGTGGAGACTATTGAGCAAATTCTGAGCGTGTACTTGGCTCACTGATTCACCATCTTGTATTTTAATATTATATAATTTATTTAAAATTAAGTCATGTTTACTTACTTTTGTATCGGAGGTCCCCTCGTGTAATTTGATTAGTTTTTCCCATAGGTAAGACACTTGTGAATGGATCGACTCGGTTCAACTCCTCTTTGGTCAGTCCGCACTGCATGGTTTAGGTTGCATTTACATCAACCTCAATTTTCTTGCGAGTTTGTGTGTCCCACTTATCACAGGCGATGGGTACCCCGTCCTCGGTGGACAGTGTGAACCAGATTGAATGATGATCTATATCTCCACTTGAGTCTTTAGGTGGTACTCCATCCCGACTTTCCATTATCCGAAATCCTCGCCGAAGAAGAGGTGCGGGCGTGCTGAACTGTAGCATTATTGATGAACCATTCAAAATCTTATAGATAAAGAAATGAGAATAACTTGTTCCAAGACTCAGTCTTGGATTAGTAGTGCAGTATAGAAAAATTATGAAAAATAAAGAACTTGAGTAGTGTTGCACCAACTTTGAGAAACGAAAAACTCAATTGTGGGAAAAAAAATTAATTAAAAGGGGTGATACCACTGATTCCGATTGACTCCAAAAAACTCAAAAATACCATGAAAAAAATTTGCTCTAGTGGTGGTTACACCGATTCAAGATGACACCGCTGTGATACCAATTGTTGGATTGAAAAGCACCAACGAGGGGTAAGAGCATCCACATCAGGTTCCTTACAATTTTTTTAAAATTTAGGGTAAATAATACGCTTTATTAAATTTAGACAATCACTTTTCACTATACACTACATCAACCACCCTAAATTTCCATTATATTTATTTTTTTATTATTTTCTTTTTTTTTATTATTATATTTGTGGAATGAGTGGAATGACCTTAGAGATTGAAAAGAATGAGTGGAAGGAGACAGATTGAAAGAAAATATTATTTTATTTTTAGGGTAAGAGTTTCATTCCCTATATTTAGAGAATCACTATTCATAAAATCTAAATTTAGGGAATGGATAGGGTAGCTGATGCAAAGGTTTTTTAGCTATCCTATTTAAAATTTAGAGTAAAATCTTTGGATATGCTAGCTGATGTGGTTGCTCTAAGACATGACTACAATGAAACGAAAACATTATACTCATGCACAAGTGAGATAAAGCTGAAGGAGTTTTTTTACCTTTGATCAGCATATAACTGAAAATGTGTTTGACCTCAGATTAGCACATTAACAAAGCGAGAGGATAAATAGATAAGGGGTGAAGTGAATGAGGATGAAGAGGCATTTCAGGAACAAATTGTCGAGTGAGCTCCTTTAAGTGACATTTCATGGCAGAGGAGCTTAGAGTGCAAAAACACAAAGCACAACTTAAGGAAGACAAAAGCCTATGGACTCTTTGAGATGTGCCTGAAGGAGACGAGTGTGTTGGAGATTGCACTACTGGGAAGAAACAAAAGGAATTTGCTGTTGGATATGTGGACAGAGGAAGAAGGGAATGAAATTCTAGAGAGAAGGGCAATGAACAAAATGGTCGACAAATTTGAAATCGAACCACTAGGGCCCCTTTGCTACTCTACTTGAGAAAGATGTCAAGGTGATGGAGAAGTCTACTTTCTGAGTAGCTCTAATCACTAGAAGCTCGCAACAGGAGAGGTGTTGGAACAGAGGGCACCATGAGAACAACTTCTAATGCACGGAGAACTTCTCTAGATCTGTTAATCAAATTTAAATTTGGGTATCTGATGCGGATATGGATGTAAATGTCCTACTCGAGTTTGTTCCGGGACACGGACTTTGGAAAAGAATCAAAATTTTAAGATACAAGAGGCCTGTGAATATTGATTCCACATGGACTGTTACAGACCCTCAGTCATACAGTCTCTAGATTACACAAATCACTTCTTAATATTAATTTGGTAAAAACCCTTCAAACTCTAATTAGCTTTCCTTGTAGTGAGTTGCTCTCCATTTTAAGGGAATGCCATAAAAAGTAAGGGATACCCTCCGTTACAGGGTCCAGTTATACAATCCAAAGCACCTCCTCTACACGGTGGACATAACTCTACATCTAAATGTATTTACCTTACACACATTTCGTCAAACACATCAAGACACAACACATAAAAATAAGACATAAACATATCATTAAACAAGTAAATAAGCAAATACATAGTTTATACAACAACATCATATCATAATTATCTCCTGCATCCTAGATTTAGATATTTAGTCCATTGAGAAGGATTTACAAACAAGAGACAGGAAGAATAGCAATCTACAACTCAATAAACGAGATAATAAGAAGAGAAAGCTTATCAATGCGTTATTGGTCTTCTTGCTTGCAATCCTTACTCCAGAGGTGGACGGATCGTGCGGATCGGCGAAAATGGAAGCTCTAGGGTTCTCCCAATGGGGAGCTCTTCCTAAGGAGGGGTGAAATCCCAAAGCTATGGTTAGTGAAAAGGGGAGAAAAGTCCCCTTTTATAGCAAGGGGCATGACCCCCTCACTTTCTCCGTCACACGGCCATGCCTAAAGGCATGACCGTGGCGCATTTGTTGCTGCTAAGAGTAGCACAACCGTGCCTTGACCGTGCCTCAAGGCACGACCTGCCCGTGGTTGTTTTCGACATGACCAAGCTGTGTTGCTTGCTATAAATGGCGGCACGACCTGGCCACGCGTCCGGCTAGAAGGAGAGGCACAACAGGCCGTGGAAAAATCTAGAGAATGACACAGGGTGGTGCTTGGGCACGATCGACCCTGGGAGCTATTGGAATTTGCTCTAGCTGGGACATGGTCATGCGAGGGGGCACGAGCCTAGGCTGCATCTTTGCTCCGACGCCCATTTCGCTCTGTTTTTGCTCGATCTTGCTCTAAAATGCGTCTTGTCAATGAAAATAAATTAAGAGCATATTTCTGAACACATAGAATGGAAGTATGACATAATAATGAAATAGGGTGCAATAAACATCGATGATACTGATGAAATACAAGTACATGCGTGCCAAACATTACCTGGAAACATATATAACCTACACACATCAAATACACTCTTAATCATTGTTATCAAATTTGATGCCCTCTTATCCTTCATTTATTGCACCTAATTTTTGTGCTTCTATCCTCTCTTTACAGATACTTCACTTTTCATGCTACGATAGAAGAATTAATTTGCGACTTATTATTCCTACTTTGGAGTATAACTAGGTGTTCTCCCTTCTTGAAAAACGTATTAGCTATTATATCGATTGCTATTGTAAACTGTAATATATCTTTTTTGTTCTTCATTTGTTAGTCCAAAACTATGATCTTTATACACTCTATCATATTTTTCATTTCTTATTCCTACGTGCCCATTTAGATCTCTTCCCATCAAAATCATCTCGTTTGTCGAAATGTTTTGTATTATCTCATCTAGGTCTTCTCAAAACTTATTTTTGGTGTCATTTAAGTCTACTTGAGGTGTATATATGTTAATTACATAAATCGTTTCTTTTACTATGCTATAAGCTTATTTCCCTCCCTTCCTAACTACTACTTAAACTATCTCTATTTTTTACTTTTATTTATTTATTTTTGTATCATCATAATTTAAAACCTGAGTTCTCTATCATCTTTACTTTCTCTCCTTAATAAGCACACAACATTAATTCTTCTCATAATCATGGTTGAGCGTTCCATCCCCCCCCCCCCGGCCTACACAAAAAAAAAAAGACAATAATATTCGTAATGTCTATTTCTATCAAATATAGGGTGTGAGAGTTCTTGCATATTTAGCACTAAACTCACGTTCTCATGTAGGTGGAGTAGTTTTTGCTAGGGCGTTGCAATCGTACCCCACAACATGTTCCTTATTTGGTGAAGCATGTCCTCGACTCATCAAGTACTCTCGTGGCAATCATTTTTAATTTGATGTCCCTATCGTCATAATTGAGTCGTCGTGTTTTTCTCTAATACTTATGCTTTTATGTTATTTTTAAAGATATTTTATTTCCCATTCTTGAACTTTCACCCCTCAATCGTTTTGGGAAGTCATGAACGTTTTCCTACTACCAATACTATGCATGAGACGTGTATCTAACACCGTTAACCTATGTTGGGTGATTATGTTTTCTCTATGGATGAATTTGTAATCTTTACAAATTTTAAATCTCTCTTTGTACCATAGGAAAGTCAATTTGTAACTTATTGTTTCTACTTTTAAATGTAACTAGATATTTTTCTCTCTTCTTGAACAACATATTAGCTATTATAAGTTATAGCTATTGTGAAATTGAATATAGTTTTTCCTTCATTTTTTTGTCCAAAACTATGACCACTATGCACCCTATCATATGCCTCCACAGGATGGATTGATGGCTAGTGCGTGTGGTGTTGCCACCATATTTCTCATTTCTTATTCTACTTTTTTCTATGTATCATAATTTAAAATCTGAATTCTTTTTATTTGTCTTCTCGATATAAGCATAAACTATTAATTCTTTTCCTAATAATAGTATCTACTACCTTTATTGTTCTATCAGTGAGCATTCCTTTGTTCTATGTTTGAAATATAAGACAATCAATATTCATAATGTCTATTTTTATCTAAATTAAGCTGCGAGAGTTCTTGTATCTGGACCTGGAACTCTAATACATCAATATTCATTAATACAATAGTTTATTGAATTTATAACATTTGCCTATTATTTGATGTCGGCAGTAACCTAATGCAACTCTGCTCGTTTATCTGGACCTGGAACCGGACATGGCAGAGTATATTCGCCATGGGTTGAGTTACTCATAATAACTGAATGTTAACGGGAAATACTACTAACACTAAAACTTCTAACGTGAATCCATATGGCTTATAATACCTAATAATGTTATATGAAACAGTAAATTAAGTTTCTCAAGTGATGGCACCAAATTTTGTAGGCCTTTTCTGTAATTATGAATGGGATGATTCATTAACATATTGTTTGTTGTATTTTTAAACTAAATTTTAATACCCCTGCATATGCACTGTGTTGTTGGCCGATACCATGTCTCATGGTGACACCTTTTATATCCTTGGTCCAGAGCTCCGTGATGTGTAGAAGTTGGTAGTTTGAGAGCTAAGCAAGATTTTGTTGCAGTGAAATTTCGTTCTGAGTTGAGCTTACGGGCCTGGCTTGAACAAAACTGTTTCGGTGCCATATTGTCCATGTTAGGGATCGTGCCGATTGAATGAGAGGAAGAGGAAAGGGCTGAGAAGAATGGCAAACAATAGAAGGAAAGAAGAGGAAGAGGAAGGGTTCGGAACTGCTTGGCTGAACACTTTGTGACGCCTTAAACCCTCAGAACCTCTGCTTGAACACTTTGCATCTCGCTGTAGCTGTGGCTCATCTTGAAGTAGTTGTGTGCCAGTTGGGGGTGACAGTAAATTTTGCCGTGTCGGCTGACTTTTACAATATTTAAAACGTTGCTCCTTAGTTTTAGTAATTTTGTTACTTAAATTATTAATCATCAGAAATGAGATCACGTAATAAACCTCCCCCTATTGATAATGAATTCTCTCCAATACTTGTGTTGAATTGTTGCTCTAAGGGCATCTCCAATGCAAGCTTTGTAGAAGGTTTGTAAAACTAAAAACCTTAAGAAAAAAGCTTTAATGAGTGTGGAGGTGAGGTTTGAGCTTTTTAGTTCAAGAGTAGGTTTGATTTTTCAAACTTGCTTTTTTCTCTTGGAGGGGGTGTCAATGATCATTACTAATTTTTTTTTAATTATGATGTGGCATATTGTGAACAACAAAAAAAGCTTGTTGAAAGGTTTAATTATTGGAGATGTTATAATAGGTTTTTTAACTTTGATGTGGCATTAATGTGGCACATTGGGAATTACAAAAAAACTTATGGAAAGCTTGTCTATTGGAGATGCCCTAAGTCCTTTTACAAAATATCACAAAAATGTGCTTAGTAGGTTTCTAGCAATGCTGAAATTGTGATATCATTTCGATAGATCTTTGGCTGGATGCTTATAATCTTTATAGCATTTACCAAGTTTGGTTGTTGCTTTAAATTCAAATCAGAACAAAATGAATGTATAATGTGAAGAAACTAGAATCAGTATAATTTCTTATATTATCAGTGTCACATGCTTGCAGAGTACTGTTCTGAGAGGGGACGCTTCTCCTTCAAAGCTAAGGAAACTCGAAGAATTTTCCAGCAATCTGAGAAGCAGAACAGAGACCGTAGAACATGGAGTATTAGGCAGCTACGAAGAGGAAAACTGCTGCTGCATTTGCTATTCTTGTGATTCAGATTCTATGTTTGAGCCGTGTCATCACATGTCTTGCCATGGATGCATCACAAGACACCTATTGAATGGCCAAAGGTGCTTCTTTTGTAATGCAGTCGTCACCAATGTCGTTAAACTGAAACCAAGATTAGGAAGCCGAGGAGTCAGAGCCGAACCATGGTCAGCCAACAGCGATTCATGATCATTGATTTCTGCAACTTAGAAGCCTACATTATGTGCTGCTGTAGGGTTGATAAAGAACCCTATTTTTTTGGAGGAGATCACCAACATTAGTGTACAGTAGTTGCAACAATGCAATGGAATAACAAACCCAAAACTAGTATATACCCATTTATATAAACCTCTTAATCTATGGTTTAGCATAGAAGTAATGAGGGATCTACAAAAGGTGAATTTTGTAGAGTCTAGGCATTTTTTTATGTTGTATATATGAAATGTAACGAAAGAAAATCTTCTCTCCAGTGTTTTCGATTTAAATAAGGAGAGGATTGTGTAGGAATTTTGCTTTGTGCCCCTGTTTCCATTGCTTGGAGCTAGAGTTGGTTTCTGGAACGCCCTCATGGAGGATCATTTTGCTCAGCACCTGCTTTGTACCATGATTATTTACTGTACCGGCTATAAAGGCCAAGTTAAACATGTATACTTTTCTTTCCTAGGTCTCTATTCTAAATATTCTCGTGAAATCCTTTTAACTGCGAACGACAATGTGGCAGTCATCATTATGTGATATATTATGAGCTCTCTATACTTTGCCCTCTGGAACCACTCTAGATTCTTGTATTTGCCACTACAATGCTAATGCTACGTAGTTCTATCTAATAAAATTCCATTTGGTTGGTGAAACATGTGGATCGGAAATGTGCACTCGGTTATCTTTTTTTGTCATATTGTTCGACTCCATGCTGGTGTTTCTCATCGATCAAATAGTTATTCTGTAATAGAGATTTGGTATTGATGTGGGCAGCTTTGCACACCATCTTTGTAACTAAGTGATTGTGATTATTGAATGACAAGTTACAATTATTGTAGTTTCCCTTGATTATACTATCTTAAATGCCAAATCAATTCCACCGCCCCTTCTCGTTTAAGTCGGAGAGTTTCTTACACTTCAAACTACCTTAATCCACGTTGAAATTACTGATTTCTGTCGACAATCATCATTAGAAAGCTAGCACACCTAACTCAAAAGATAACTTACAACTAAAGAAAATATTGAACCAGGTAACATCAAACTTGGGCCGACTGATTAAGATAAATTGAGAAGCGATTGCAATGGGTGACTCAGAAGTTCGTTCAACATTCCGTGGTTGTGTGCAACATATGGACGTGAACATTAATATGCAAAATAGACATAAAGAATGGTATGAATTGACTAGCCTGACTAACCTACCTGAATTGGTTAGATTAGCTCACCTCACGGCTCACTCCAACCAACAAGTCACATACCGACGTATACTAATTGAAGAGCTCAACTCGCCATTGCCCCCTTAAACTGATTTGATCGTTTACAAGCTAGTTACTTTCAAACTCCTAGTTCATCAATCGGTCGAGCTCACCCTTCCCCCGTCGACCGTCGTCCAATTTTCCATTTAAGTAAATGGTCTCTTAGTCCTCCACTCTGAATCCTCATTCCTAAGTCCATTACCCTCATCCTTGAGCCCCTCAACTCCCTTCACCCCCTCATTAGAGATGAGGAAAACACCTTCCTTCTCCATGAACCAAACACAGAAAAAATTACTTTGATTTCTTTAAAAAAAAACCATATAATATATTCATATATCTTGTGACAATTGCACAAGTATACGAACTTAAAATAGTTGTGGATTCTATGACAATTGCTTTTTAAAGGTTTCGAATTTAAGATCTTGGTAACTACATCCTACGGATCTTACCAACTGCCATAGCTAGCTAGTACCTTGATTGTTGGATTTCAATTTCTAGTGTCAACACAAATTCCAAATTAGAACTCTGTCAACATAACAATTCAAAGGGTGATAACCTCTTCAGTATTGATCTTGTTCCGAATAATGAGACCGGGATCGAGAGTCTTTCAATCGAAGAATGCCGGTGATGTGGGCTGGAGGAGATGAGAGAGATAGGAATTTGGGTAGGTGAATGGGGTGGAACTTGGAAACGAGAGGACCACTGGGAAGATGGGCAAGTAGAAATGAGGATACTGAGGAGTAAGAGGAGGGATACGTGGGAGACCCACGAAGTAGGGTGGAGCTAAAACTGGCTTAAGAACAGAAAGTACTGCAGAGTTAGTTTAAGAGAGTATGACTTACATCAGAACGTATTATCCTTCTTTTGAGAAAATCTGAAGGGTGTTAAACAATCTCAATGCGCATGCTCCAGTCAGGTACCTCGAACTGTCCTCCTCACTGCATGCACGCAGACGACCACGACGTTAGTACCAGCAATCAGGAAAAAGGTCCCTGGCTCGGGTACTCCAACGCTCAAGTGTTCTCTATGCATAATGCAGAATGCAGAAAGTAGAGCCACCGACAAAGAAGAGCCAAAGGAGAAGACGATGAAGAAGTCCCTTTGGCCAATTCTGGAGAAAAAGTGCCAAAAATTTCTCTTCCATCTATGCATGCATACCTGTTTATGTTACCTGTTTGACCGTTCACTTGTTCACAAATCAAATCTCAATTTCTTCGTAGATGTTCCTCTCCCTTTTTAAGATTAGCTTCCACCTTTTTGCACCTCTACTCCTTATTTATTTTTGTACTTCTACTCCTTATTTATTTTTGTACTTTGACGCATCAAATAATGGGAAAAAGTGAGGTGGGGTACGTGGATAATTTTTATAAATGCACACATCTCCTATTTCTCTCACGTCAAACACTTGAGACTCAAATACAATTAAGTTTGGTTGGATGCAGCCTAAGAGATAGCCAAACAAAGAGATGTAGCTAGACTAGTTTCTATACAGAGGATATATTTAGGCTTTCCTAGATGATTTATTACAACCATATAAATGACACCCAAAATCAAGCTTAGTTATTGTACTTGAAGAAGCAGGTGTGAGTGCCCAACGCTAAGGGATGTTGAGCTTCTAGGCCGCTCACCGCTAGTACTTTCCGATTTACCTTGGTGACTGATGATAAATTTTCATGAGGTCAGCCTGATCACTCCAGACTCAACTTTACCGGCTAATCATTTGAAGCAGGATAACTCCGTCCACTCTTTAAGCAAAAGAAGCTTCAAAATATCAACTAAATAAACAAGTATTAGCTAATAGTCTGATATATGCAAGCAAATCAATAATGGGAAAACTGTAAGGTATTTTCACTTGTCATGAGAAAAGAGAAAGCTAAATTATATCAAGTGTGGCAATTACATAAGCATCTCTACTAGTTAGTAAAAAATGCTTCACGGTTCCATCAGGATTTAACTCAATTTTCTGAATTCGTGAATTAAGCTGCACTTCACCACCCAATAACTGAACATGTTCAACAATTGGCATGCAGAATCTTTCTGAAGGGTTACCATCTAAGAAGGCCATCTTCGAGCCATGCTTTTCCTGGTTATCAAATATTTATCACATTGCTCTTTAGGAAAAGATTGATGTTTGATTTAGGGGGAAAAAGTTCATCTTCCTCCTGATTAGATTTTGAATTTTTTGATAATATAACTTAAATTAAACATCTATTTAAAGATATGGCATGATAAACTTAACAACCACCTTCAACTCATTTCCTCAAGCATTAACAATATAGTAGATTCATAAGCACACTTTATTTTGACTAATTAATCAGTTAACAAATACCCAACTTTTTATAGAACATAAGATAGATGATAGATCATAGTCATGTCCAAACGGCTAAGTTTAGAAAAAAAAACTATACATAATGCAAAAGGTAGCAAAATACAACATGAAGCATCTTAAAAATCCTCA
>JBBPFQ010000025.1:4025403-4041168 GCA_037974815.1 Kaempferia elegans
ATAAGAGAAGATAGAACCCCGATATATTCATTTTAGGCAAACAAGAAGAAGTCACCATCGTAGCAACTTCTAAGGAACGTGTAAGTGAGTTTATTTCGTAATTTCTAGATTCTTTTGAAAGCAATAGTTAGAATTTTCTAAAAATATAATTATTTTACTTTTGAACATTTCTGATTATTGATTTCTGATTACTGATTTATGATATCTCTGAAATTTTGGGCACTAGATTGATCATGAACTAAATGGTAGGAATGTACATTCTGAGCATATCTGACATCTGATTTCTGACTTCTGATTTCTGAAATACATCTGAATTTCGGCCTCTCCTCTAGGAGTGATACCACTAGAGGACTGATATCAACTAAGCTATGAGGAGCATGATTCGATTTAAGTGCCCACTTAAAAATCTGTGTATTTACTTTGTTTTGGCTATTTTTGACTATTGTGTTCTCAAGAATTTTAGTATTGTGTTTTATCCTTCGCTTACTGGTAACTTCAAGTTACTCACCCTCCTTACAAACTATTTCAGTTAGAGACGAAAATAACATCGAGAATGAGATCGAGGATAAAGAGCAAGTCGAGTGGGGATGGTAAATCAGCTCCAATTACGAACAAGAGGACTAGACTTCTGTTGCGACTAGGAGTTTGTTAATTTAGTTAATGTCATGTAATTTAATTCTTGAACGGTGACAAATGGTGTACTTTTATGTTGAGAATGTAATGACTGACTGACTTTATGTGACAATTACTATACCACTGAGACTGGTTGTTTCCAAACTTTTGGTTTGAAAGCGGTGCCAATGTCAATCCTCGGTCAATCACTGGTCGCGGGGCGTGACAATTAAAGTGTTCATGGAGTGGGAGTTGCATGAGGGTTATAGGCACACGTGTGAAACTAGCTCAGATGGTTTAAGTGTCTACAACATCGGCACTATCCTAATGGCAACAATATAGTCATCCATAAGGGTGCTTGTGATGCCAAGGAGGTCGATAGTTTCCTATACAACATTGAGAGATTCTTTGAGTTCAAGGGCATACAAGATGGTAAGACCTCCTCGACAAGCTAGCCTTAATTCGAGTCCTACTCAATTCAGACCACCTAAGCCAATATCTCTTTAGACAGATGAATTTTGTATGTCCAACCGGCTATGAGATACATCTTTGAGATTTCAACCACTAGGAGTTCCCACTCTTTGACTTCTTTCCAAGCATTCAGTTTTTTTTATTTGCCAAAACTTCACTTGCCAAGAGTCTCCACCATCACAAGGTTACAGCTGATCCTCGTTGACCTATCAAGACTTCACCTTCTAGGAGCATCCGACTCTAGGACTTTTGTCTACTAGAAGGTGTTGGCAATCAAATAACCTAGCTAGAGGGAGGATTAATCGTTGGTGCAATCGACCCTTGGTTAAGGTTGACCAAACTCGAGTTGATTCAAATTGGGATTTCGATGTTTGATCAATATGTTAATTAATCTAGTAAGACGTTAAGTCAAGATTGGCCGAACACTTAACAGTCGATCAATATGTTAATTGGTTAAGTGAAAAATCAAGTAGGTCAAGGTTGATCATATACTTGACAAGATCAGACACTTGACAGTTGAAAGTCCAACATGGAGTTGTAACTCGATGGAAAGTCCAAGTGGATCACGGTTAATCGGACATTTGGTGATCGGAAGTCTAATAGGTAGTTGGCAAGAGAAAAGTCCAAATGAATTATGGTTGACCAGACACTTGATAGTAGGAAGTCCAACAGAAAGTTGACATCAGGCATGAAGTCCATGTAGGTCAAGGTTGATCAGATGCTAGACAATAATGAAGTCATGACAAGTTAAGGTTGATTAGATGCTAGAAAACGAATGATAAAGTCCTGACAGGTTAAGGTTAACAAAATGATAGGCAACAGAAAGCCTCAGCAAGTCAAGGTTAACCATCTGTTGAGCAAAGAAAGTTCTAGTATGTTGAGGTTAACTGGATACCAAACGAGATGAAAATTCAGCTTTGATAAGGTTGAAGTAGGATTATTAGTCGATTGATAGGGTGTATCAATTGATTAATGGATGTAACCCCCTAAAACCTAAAAAGAATATATAGTTGTTACAATATTGCTATAGTAGTCGTGAACAATATTTTGGTACAGTAACAATCGATTGATGCCAATCAGGAATCAAATAGAAACATGTTGATTTGATTGTGGGATTTGACTGTTCGTAATTAATCATATGTAGGGTTTAACAATCGATTAATGGTGGTCAAACAAGTTAAGAAAAAGCTATTCTGCTAGTATAAATGGTACAGATTCGACACGACAGTTGACTGATGGGTAAGATCAGTTGGCTCCTGAAGAAAATCAACCCCTACCTAAAAACTATAAAAGAAGGGTTTTGAGTTGATTTTCGATGTTGATTCTTGAGAAGTTGGAGACGATGTGCAAATGTATTTCCTACCATCAACAAGCTATCCAAAGCAACAAGTAAAATTCCAGAGCAAAGATTTGTGTAAAGTTGTTTCTTTCATTTGTATTTGTATATTTGCTTTGTTCTTGTGTTGTTTTATAAGAAATAGTTTGTCGAGGGCAGACGGTGTGGTCAGTCAAGGGCGCTCGGGATTTTAAATTATAATCTAATCTGGTCTAGGTCTCCTCCGTTGATATCCGACCATACAGAGGTATATCAGAGAGTGGGGATCTCAGCAAACATGAGTATTAGGGTCGAAGGATAAAAAGAGAAGAAAAAGGGGCGAAAGTCAAGACACAAGGAAGGTGATGCAAGAACGAAGAAGACGACGTAAGAATAAAGAAGAAACTTACAGTAGGAACATCTGCGAAACCATTGAAAATCGTCGGAGACATTGTTGCTGAAACTCGGAGATGAAGGTGAATAATACATTCATATTCTCCTCTTGTTAGCCCTAATAAACCCTAGACCCTCAAATCTCAATTGTCTGATCCAGAAGTCGAAAAGGTAAGCTAATCACCACAGTCGTTTGATTAAGCAACTGAATCAATGAAATCTCAATAGTCCCCTCAAAATTATAACCTCGACATGGTGGTACCATGTGTCAACTACATACAAGTCAACATTAATGATGGACACTATATGCTAATCATCATCCATATATGCCATCATGCTATCACCAACATTTATAGCACTTGACTCGTGGATTTTTTAGACACGACATTGTGCAAAGGTAAGGTTTCCTTGACACGTTAACCCTAGGAACCAAATCGATTGATCGACCAATTTACACTATTGTCTAGTCAATGAAACTTGAGCCTCCTTCAATTAGACTCAAGGGGGGAGTTTGTAAAATGGAGAGTATTAGAGGACCCCCACATATGCTTGAAACGAAGAGTATCAAAGGCCTCCATGTTGGCCAAGGAAGTCAGTATTCTTGTTGAGATGGAGGTCAAAGTCCAGATGGGTCAACCTTGCTCTCTGTCAGGTTACCCAAGAAAAGAAGGTTGGCTAGTTTGATCGAGATATCAAGATGACTGCATTTGACCGCACTGATCAAACAAACTGGCGCATCTCTAATCAACCTATCCGCCTACATAAGAGATAATAGACCAACACTAAGTGTTCAGAACTCCACCTGATCTAGGGGCTCTGTTCCCCCTAACTTAGTGCTTTGTTCAATCAGCTCCACTCCTTAAACCTTCTCGTTGGTCTACCCAATCCAGGGGTTCAACTCCCCTTCACTTAGTGTTCTACTCATTCGGCTTCACTCCTCAAATCTTCCGGTCGGTCCACCGACCTAGGGGCTCAGCTACCCCCTAATCCACATCGCGTTTATCCAGAAGCTCCCTCAGTGCCCACTTAGTTAGATTAGCTCCCTCGAGTTGTTGTTCCGTTTCTGTCAGCTTCACTGCCCCAACTAAATCCCTCTTAGTAAGCTGGGCTGCTAAAGTCCAATGGGTTCCCTGTTTCGTGGGGCAACACCATAAGTGGTGCAACATGTGAGTTGCTAGGGCACATGGGGTAGTATAATTATACTGATACAGGATACGAGCAATGTATCTATTGGATATGGCGGCAATATGGTGATCCGACATTTTTTTTACTTTGACATAATATCCAATTAATGAAGAGAGAATGTCACCTTAACTTTGAGATATAAGGGTAAATATATATCATTAAAATGATACACAGCAATACAATGACCACAAATCCTCCCTCATGTCATGTTTGATGAAGTATTAGATCTAAGTGGGTCTCCGAGATACATCATACATGCTCTCTCATGTGTACCAACTCTCTCACTATGTGTCATCATCAAATGCACTCTGATCGATTCCTTATCTTCCGCACAAATCACGAGAGATCAAGCATCGACCGGTTTCTGTCATCAGTGCCAAACAGTCACCACTTGTAGGGGCCTCCATATCTCATGCAACCCAATATCCTCACTGACTATCTTCGATCCGTCATCTTCTAAAAGTTCAGCTCATTCGTTAATATAATTAATGATGTGCACATTTATACAATAAAAATCATAAAATGATTATATTATATATTAAGAATAAATACACCAAAGAAGAACTAATATAAAATTAACATTTTGCCAAACAATGGAAGCAATCATTGATGTACATCTAAAATTAATAATTTGCTAATGGCATTTCAAAACAATCATTGGTGTACATCTATTTAAGTTGATCAAAATTTTAGATTATAAGAGATATAACATATATATATATATTTTGGTATAAAATAATTATTTAATGAACATCCATCAATTTTATGGGGTCTTTGATAATCTTAATAAGGAAAGATGTATTTGATTAAATTATCCTCTTTTCAAATCGACCACTTTTAGAGCTTTTGCACAGTAATCTAAAAAGTGGGAAGCTCACTAATGAACATTCATCAAATTTGTAGGCTTATAAATGAATTAGGTTAAAAATCAAAAGATCGTTTTTTTAATGATCAAGATGACATTCATCTTTCAAGTTTTTTTAATCAAAAGGACGGCCAACTTTATCATCCTACTTAATAAAATTACACAACTATTTAATACAGTGTTCAATCGATTTTGATTTTTTACCTATCAATTTAAAATTTAAAAACACAATATAGGTATCATTTATTTATATTGTAACCGTCAGGATTTTATAATTATTAAAATATCAACTTGTTTAACATATTTGTATTATAATAATTATGAAATTATAATTATTTTATAATTATTATAATATAAACTTGTCATGTCGACTGTATCGATTGTTTCAAAATTTAATATGTGTAATTTGTGAGGATAACTATATCATTTTAGATTTGATGGTGTGGGATGATTTTTTTTTATAAAAAAAATAGAAATAATGAAAGAGAGACGCGAAAGACACTTTTTGATTCTTACGCAATGAATTAAATTAAGTGGGTATATTTTGAAGGAAATTCACTCTAATTTTCCACTCTCTAACCAACACTAATCTAATCTCGGGCTTAATCAACGACTAATCCACCCTAATACAAAAAGGAAAGCGATCTTATCCACTAAGGATGTGGGCTCCACCCTGAAGCCAGCTGTCGCCGAGGAGAAGGCTTTGGCATTCCAACCCAAAGCCACAATGTAAATTTATTTAATTGGAAATAAATAATTAATTAGTCTTTTTTTCACTATTTTTTTATTTGTTAAGTTTATCTATAAATAAATAAATAAAATAAAATATGAATTCCCTGGCCTTATCCAGTCACCGGGAAGTGGCACACGCTTCCTGTCCTTTTGCTCCCTTGCTCATCCACGGCGCTACGATCCGCTGCCGTCCCCGGACACGGCACGGCTTCTCGAGAGAGACATCTGCGAACTTCTGCTCTGTCGCGTCGCCACGTGGGTTATAAGGAGTTGCTACGCCTCCTTCCGTTGACGTGGTGCGTTTGGCGCGCTGCGTCGACCGGCAGCTATGGGTCGCAGGCGCCTCCGCCAACGCCCAATGAGAGTCCCGGGAGCGACACGTGTCCGTGGCAACAGATCGTGGAGTGGGTCCCGGCTGGGCCTATGTTTGTTCTTATCCTCTCGCTGGCGCGGATTTTTCCAAGTTGGAAAAGTTTCGGTGCGTGGGGTTGCATACTTATCCCTATGCCGTCGACGGCCTATGTGGCTCGACCGGCTGCGGACGGCGGATCAGCATCCCGCAGAGAGAACGGGGTGCGGAGATTACACAGGATAAGGTGCAGCGTGGGAGGGCCGAATGGTCATTTAAGCGATGCACTCAGCTCACCAGCTAGAGAATAGAGATAGCGAGATCAATTAAAACGAGGAGTTAATGGAAGAGGAGATGTTTCGTATCCGCACTGTATCCGAGCGAAACTGAAGCAGCGACGGCAGATAGATCGATCGATCGTCCGAGGAGGTTTTAATTAACGAGTCGAGTTCTTCCTTCTCCACATCTCAATCGATCCAACGCCTTAGAGTTGGAGCTTGTATGTGTCGAGGATTTCAATCCGGGTAATGCCTTCTTTCCTTTGGTCGATCAGAAGCCATAGGATAATGAGAGTTTGATTTCGTCCATTGAATCGCTTTTGTTTTATTTTTGAACAAAAAAGGGGGAGAATTTCTTGCTTTCTTTGTTTCTTTCACCATTGTCATCCGCCTAGTTCGATTCCTTGCTGAAATTCCCAAAATTTTATCCATTCCTTAACTTTTTTGCTTTGTTTTGATCCCTTGCCTTCTTTTGTGTTCTTCGGTGTCGTTTGTTTGGGTGTTGGCGAAATCAGTGAGGAAAGGATAACCTTATTTGGTTCTCTTAGATCTCAATTTCCTTTACGATAAACTAAGGAAAGAGAAAAGAAAAAAAATCATCTCCAAGCTCTTGTTACTTGAGGACTTAAGGATTATTGAGGGATTTTCTATTTTTGTTTGTAAAAAAGCAATCTTGGTGTTCCCTTTTCGTGATAATGGTGTCCAAGTCTTACTCCAATCTGCTCGAGCTGGCTTCCGGCGAGTCGCCTTCCCTTGGACGGATCAGCCGCGGCATCCCGCGGGTGGTGACGGCTCCCGGCATAGTTCCGGACCTCGATGATTCCGACGATGACGCCTCTAATGCGTCGTCCGAGCGGTCGTCCCTTTCACCTAGGGACCGAACGATCATAGTTGCCAATCAGCTTCCTATCCGTGTCCAACGACACCCGGAGGGTCGCACTTGGACCTTCTCTTTGGATCAAGACTCTCTTCTCCTCCAGCTCAAGGATAGCATAGGTGAGCATGCCGATATGGAACTTATATATGTAGGCTGCCTCCGTGAGGAAATTCCAGTAGCGGAGCAAGATGAGGTTTCCCAGACACTTCTAGAGTCCTTCCGATGTGTACCTGTGTTCCTTCCTGCAGATCTCCGCTCACGGTTCTACCATGGCTTCTGTAAGCAGCAGCTGTGGCCTCTCTTCCATTACATGCTACCTCTGTCCCCTGATCTCGGTGGCCGATTCGACCGGAACTTATGGCAAGCTTATGTATCAGTTAACAAGATCTTTGCCGACATGATCCTTGAGGTGATCAATCCAGATGATGACTTTGTCTGGGTTCATGATTACCACCTCATGGTCCTTCCCACTTTCCTCAGGAAGCGCTTCAATCGAGTCAAGCTTGGTTTTTTCTTGCACAGCCCTTTTCCCTCGTCTGAGATCTACAAAACATTGCCAGTAAGGGAGGAGCTTCTTCGTGCACTACTGAATTCTGACCTAATTGGTTTCCACACATTCGACTATGCTCGCCATTTTTTGTCCTGTTGCAGTCGAATGCTTGGTCTTAGTTATGAATCCAAGAGAGGGTATATTGGGCTAGAATATTATGGTCGCACGGTCAGCATAAAGATACTGCCTGTTGGGATCCATATGGGCCAGCTGGGTTCGGTTTTAAGCCGTTCAGAGACAGAGGCTAAGGTCGCAGAGCTCATTAAGCAGTTCTGTGATAGAGATCGAGTAATGCTGCTTGGAGTTGATGACATGGATATATTCAAGGGGATCAGCTTAAAACTTTTGGCTTTTGAGCAGCTCCTCATGCAACATCCAGAATGGCGAAGAAGGGTTGTTTTAGTACAGATTGCAAATCCAGCCAGGGGACGAGGGAAGGATGTGAAAGAAGTACAGGCCGAGAGCTATGCAATGGTGAAACGGATTAATGAAGCTTTTGGACTACCTGACTATAAGCCTGTAATACTAATAGATAAACCACTCCAGTTTTATGAGAGGATGGCCTACTATGTGGTGGCGGAGTGTTGTTTGGTGACTGCAGTTAGGGATGGAATGAATCTCATCCCTTATGAGTACATTATAGCCCGGCATGGGAATGATAATTTGGATAGGGTTCTAGGTTTGAGCCACTCCACCCCGAAGAAGAGCATGCTTGTTGTATCTGAATTCATTGGCTGTTCTCCTTCCCTTAGTGGGGCAATTAGGGTGAATCCATGGAATATTGACGCTGTGGCTGATGCAATGGACTCTGCACTTGAAATGGCTGAAGCAGAGAAACATCTAAGACATGAGAAGCACTATAAATATGTGAGTTCACATGATGTTGGCTATTGGGCGAAGAGTTTTTTGCAGGATTTGGAGAGAACTTGCAAAGAGCATAGTAGGAGGAGGTCTTGGGGAATAGGATTTGGTTTGAAGTTCAGAGTTGTGGCTCTTGACCTCAACTTCAGAAAGCTCTCTATGGAGCATATTGTTTCTGCGTACAGGAGAACCAATACTCGAGCCATCATTTTTGATTACGATGGCACTTTGATGCCACAGACATCCATTGATAAGGGCCCAAGTGCCAAGTCTATTGAAATTTTGAACAGCTTGTGCCGTGATAAAAACAACTTGGTGTTTCTAGTGAGCGCAAGAAGCAGAAGCACCTTGAGTGATTGGTTTTCTCCTTGTGAGAATCTGGGAATTGCAGCTGAGCATGGATACTTCTTCAGGTAATTCATCAAAAACCTTTGTTTAACTTCCTGATCAATTTTTCGATTAAGTAAACTATCTGTCTCTTCTCAGGCTGAGGAGAGATGCAGAATGGGAGACTTGTGTGGCAGTTGCAGATCGCAGCTGGAAGCAAATTGCTGAACCTGTGATGAAGCTATACACTGAAACAACAGATGGTTCAACTATCGATAACAAGGAAACTGCACTTGTTTGGTGTTACGAGGATGCTGATCCAGATTTCGGATCTTGCCAGGCTAAGGAACTTCTAGATCACCTTGAGAGTGTGCTCGCCAATGAACCAGTATCTGTGAAAAGTGGGTCAAACAACGTTGAAGTTAAACCACAGGTGATCAATATGTTGATTTTGGTCGGGCAAAACTAACACTATAAGATGCTCACCGTTTAATCCTTTCATTCCTGTAGGGTGTAAGCAAGGGCCTAGTGGCACAACGACTACTCTCGACCATGAAAGAGAGAGATTTGTTGCCAGACTTCATCCTCTGCATAGGTGATGACCACTCCGATGAGGACATGTTTGAAGTGATCACAAGTGCTGTGTCTAGCTCCTCGCTCTCTCCTACAGCTGAAGTATTTGCATGCACAGTTTGCCGGAAACCCAGTAAAGCCAAGTATTACCTTGATGACACGGCTGAGATCGTTCGGCTGATGGAGGGACTGGCTTCCGTCTCAGAACAAATGCTAGGGGGTTCGGTTCAAGTGTAATGCAGCTCTTTTCCTCTGTCAAAAATATAGCTAGTGGTTTTCTTTCTACACAGGCCTTTTTTGTTGTAACCTTGTTAGCATAGTGTAACCATAGCCCCCTTGTTACTTCCTTGACTAGGCTATGTATATTTAAGTTCGTTTCATGAGTGTCTGTTTGATTCAGATCACAATAGCATTTACATGTAGCTCACTTTGCTATTGCCAGATCTTGCTAACCGCTTTCGACTTTAGTGTCTGCGTCTTCTCATTCTGCTAGTCTTCCAATACCTGCTACCAACTTTTTGATTGTATTTTCGAGTTAATTATGAAAGGGAGGAACTAAGTTTATTGGCACTTTACTGATTCAAGTGCGAAGGCATTGAAAGTCAAGTATTTATGACTTGAGTAATGATGCAACGACATTTGTTTCTTTAGGTATTTGGTCTAGTTTTCAGGTATATCAAAAGGTTCGTGATTGATTGATGGTTTACTAATCTAGCGTTTTTTGGTTAAAAATTTATTTGTTAATTTATTGAAGTTGGGAAGCCATCCTTAGCAATGCAATGATATTTGTGAAGCACATGTTAGTTGCTACTTCACCTAAATAAATAACTTAAAATTATTTATTTATTGAAATAACTTGATTTAAAATGTGCGAAGACATTTTAATCTTTGAAAATGGCTTTGTTCAGGCACTTTAAAGTTCCATATCAGTCTTTTCTTAAAGAAGCTTTTATTTCGATAATTGCTTAGTTAATAGGAAGGAAAAGTAGGTAGAGAGAAGTGGGGGAGGTGAAAAAAAAAAGTGTAGAGGTTAATTTATTTTTGGTATTCAGTATCCAGACTTGTATAGATCGATTATTGCTAGAGATTATTGCTAGAGATGAGCGGTTCACTCATCGAGTAAATTCTAAATTCGAAAGTTCGCACGTTGAGGATAACCTGGCAAACAACCTCTATAATTGATCGATCGTGGTAGAGAGTTAGGTGAGGCTCCATTTGAAAAATAATTCACCCCAGTTAATTTTATTGATTATCTCTAGGTAGATGATTTGATTATATGAAAATTTTCTACCGACCACTAGGATAAATCGGGAAGCAGACAGAAGATCCAGAAGTTTAACATCCCTTAGTTGTGAATCTCATTTGGAGGAAAAATCCTTACAAATATGCCGTAGTTGGGAATCGAATTGTAAGTATTTGAAAGACAACTGAGTGTCCTTACCGCTTCACCATATTATCGGGGGCAAGGTGGAGCTTCACTTGAGTACTATAGTGGCAAAAGGTGATTCGCTCGCCTCCAGCGCCTCCGCCAACCTGTCCTAGAGCCAACATGAAGAAGGTAAATCGCGGGGTTACTAGCCCAAACAGTGACTAGTGCATAAGGGAGGACAAACACTTGGCTTCACCAGAATTTAACCCCCAGATCTCATAGTGGCAACACCTCATGCACTAGCCATCAGTCCATCCCATAGGGACACCACTTGAGTACTATAGAGCCATGAACAGATGTTAATTCGCCTATCATTATTTAGTAGAATTGATGGAAATTAAATTGATTATTATTTCCTTTTTATGTTATTTTCTCTTTAATCTTTGAAAATGACTTTGTTTAGGCACTTTAAAGGCTAGAGAGAGAGAAAAAAAAATTTTACCCTGCATAATACCTGTGCGTGACATCCCTGTGCGACACTCACGCGAAGGGCGCCCTCCGTTCATGGAGGGCGCTCTCGCACGTGAGAGTCGTGCAGGGAGGTCGCGCACGAGTGTTGTGCAGGCTAATTTTTTCATATATATATATATATATATTCCAAGTATCCAGATATTTATAGACCCGATTATTTCTAGAGGTGAGTGACCTTTCTCCTAGTTTGTCTATAGATAAATTCGAAAATGCTAACGTTGTAGACTATCAAGCAGCCGACTGGCCTCCATAATTAACTCACATTGCCATAGCGAGTCATGCTCCACCTAGCCGTGGACAAGGTTAATTAACCTTTAAATTGATTATTTTTAATTTCTTTTATGTTGTTTAGAATACCTGTAATCTCAACTTGTGATCCCTAAACAACATATATAGGTAGCCTCGGATACTTAATATGAAAACAAGGAATTTGAAGATTCTCCAAATAACTTTAGTTTGCATCAAATATATGAAAATCAAAATTTTTGAATAATAGATTAAAGTCATAGGTACACCTAATCTAGAGGAGATTTGTATGTTCCCATGGAATTTTGATATAATTTCTATATCAAATTACCACTTTTTGAATTATCAATAGATTGAAAGATTTTACAGCTAATCCTGGGTGACCGACTTAACTTCATAAAAGTTTTTCACAAACCATTAGGTAGATGGGGAGATACTCAGGGTTCATCCAAATATTCAGTGTTCTCATTATATTGACAAAGACTTTAATAATAATAATAATAATAATAATAATATATTTAAAGGCTTTCCTAGCATTCAGGTGATCTACATATTTTAGCGATAATAAAATAATTATTAAATTATTAAAAAAAAATCAGCTCACGTATCTCTTATAATTTGTCCTAGGTCATGTGAAGCGAAGTAAATTATAAGATCAATTTATAGCTGATTGTCAAGTGACTAATTAAAGGTGGGAGGTGTAAGCTTAATAGCTAATAAAATAATTGTTAAAAAATCTTATAATAATGCAATTTATTACTTGAAAGTTTCTATTTGATAAATGAGAGGCTCATATGTGGCAAAGAGGACTACTAGATCACACATGGAATAAAGGTGAGAATGTCGAGGATAAGGTTGTTGTGTGAATTGTGTTTTGAGATTGATATAATGTGTATTTTTTAAGTGTCAATGATTATTGATTCATTTACTAAGGTTGTACCACTTGAAGTGTTTCATGAACTTGCAACTCGTACAGATGTAGTTCATTTTGACAATATTGGAGGCAAAGGTACAATTATTGACTCCAAGCAATTCAGTACATTGGTCCCACAGTAAAATATAGATAGATAACTTACGAGAGACATTTTACCCTAACACAGCTACTCTTTACAAGGAGAGGATCAGACACCCAATATTCATTTTGATAATATGCTCATATAGTGGCGTATGTATCTTCATGATTGATTGCAATTGATATATTTTTCTAATCGAACTAAATTATTATTTGTATATTTATTAAAATCTTTGAAGTGAAAATTCGTTCCTTCACAGTTTGTACATAAAGTTTAAGAAAATATTGTTAAACTCTTTTGAGATCAAAACTAGGATTCATTTTCATGCTACACATCCATACTTGATTTATGTTGTTAGCTATATAGATATTTGTGAGCATTGACATGTCTTGTTACAATAATTATAACAAAGATTACTTTGATCATATATTAATATAATTAATGAACTAGATTGTATACAGATGTTTTGTGAAGATATCAATATTGAGATCATAAAGTTGTTTATTGATATGCAATTATAAAATGATATATGGGGAATAAGTAGGAGATTGTTGAACAAAAAAAAAAAGCAAAGCTACATTGATTTTTATTGTATATTATAGTTATCTATTTTGCTGCACATATTATCTATTTTGTTTCCCATTAAATTATTGGGTTGGTATAACATCTTATATTATATGAGTTTTAATGAATTGATTTTATTCTATTTATGATGGGTTAAAAGTAAAATAAAATATTTCATATAAATAGGTTCATGTCTCGAGTCTAAAAATATGGTGTATTTATTCACATCTTATTAGTAAATAATTTAAAAGTTCTTAATGTAATAAAATATATGTGAAGGTTGTTAGGCATTTACATATATTTAGTTACTCTTCTAATTAAGTTTTATTAATATTTTAATACAAGATCTAATTGGTATAAATGATGTAATATCGAGGGAGGTATAGTGTAGTGTTGGATTTGTTTGTATAAGCTTACCTCCCCTTATTTACATCCTATTAGTGGTATTTTTTTATAAAATATATGGAGATTATGAGAAAATTATAAAAGGATTTGGTATTCTTTTTTCTTAAAAATATGTAAGAGTCACATTACTAAATAATGTTTTATATATTTGTTCTTTTTCTTTGATGAATTTAAATGTAAATTTAAACCAAATCAAAAATATAAATCATTACAAACTTAGCCCATGCCATACATTTTGATAAATATGCATTAATACTTTAAATGCTTTGACTAAGAGAATAAAATATAAACAATATATATCTGAGTAGCTAAGTACGTCTATAATTAATCAAGACCTTGATTATTTTGACACACGTCGTAAAACCATACACATGCACGTAAGCAAATTAGTAGTATAATACAAGTACTCACTTGATTAAAAGAAGAATGATGAAAGAGCATCCTTACAAGTTGATGTGTACTCTAATGTCCTCAATCAAATTTTTAACGTAGGCACTAGAACAAACACTCAAATCGAACAATTAATTATTGCCTTTCCCAATCTTGATGATCTAATTGCAAACAATATTGTAAGTTACCATACACCATTGCACATTTATCCTTTGAATTACGTCTATATTTTCGATTATTTCAATATAGTATATTCAATAGCTATGACAATGTTGTATTATATTTAATTTGGTTAGTCAATAAACATGCATAAAAAAATAGTCACACCTTACACACACACATATAGATATAGATATATATAATGTATTTTGATAAAGTTTTTTTTAATCTAAACGTAATGAGTTTTAATTCTCTAATTAATTCATTTATTAATTTTATCTCTACTTTAGTTTAGGTCATATGTGCAAAAATATACATGAATAATTGAGGTACAAGATATATGTTGAGAAATGATCAAGTTGTGCATTTTGCATACAGTTATTATTTATTGATTTTGACTCACACTTCAAAAAGAGAACCGAGAGTGCATCGGCAATATTATTAATTATCCATTCATTTGGCTCTTTAATTGTGATACACAATAGTTTGTTTTGGTTAGTTGAGAACAACTTGAAGGAAGTCATTATGATCTTATTCAAAAATTTTGATTAAATAACTCAATTAATTAATCATGGTTCTTCTAATTGTTATTTGCTTCTCTACGTGTAGTTGGGTGGAAATTTTACGTTTAGAGATGACAACATAATTTTAATATGTAACTATGTGAGCTAACTAATTCATTTAGTTTAATTTATCCATAAGTCATCAAAAATAGGATATTCATATATGTTGGTGTAATTGTGAAGGATTTAAGTCTCTAGTAGGTGGGCTATGCGATTAACAACACAAACAATAATTATTATTAAGGAATTAAATCTCAATTAAGTAATTTAATATTTTATGCATGAAGGGGTTTAAGATATTGGATGTGGATTCAATTTGTAAATCTATTAACTCAATTCATTAACATTAATGGACTTTTAATGTCTTAATGATGAATGAGATTTGAGATGGATGGTTTTGCATGAAGGGCTTGGTATATTAGAAGAGAAAGATGATTCAATTAGGCATGTTTTGATTTTTATTCTTGTTCTTCTTCCTTTTGGTCTTGCACTTGCTTATGTACGAGCTGTTCCTCCTCTTCCTCTAAAGCTGCCTCATAAATGCCCACCGACGCTCCACCTAACTTGTTCACTGAAATAGGTCTCATAACCAAAGACACTTGCAGAGGATCCTCCAAGTCAACCCCGACCTTTAACATCATGGTCGTAATCAACTGCGGGAATGGCAGATTCCCCTACTTTGACTTTGCAGCACGAACCATATTTTGAAAGATGAAGGGTCCTATGTTCACCTGAAAATCACATGCAATGCAGTACAGGACCTCCAAATGGTCCAGGGTGACCTACCGCATGTGAGTCATCGGGATGAGGCGGGAGGAGATAAAGTAGTTCCATGATTTCATCTCAGGTGGGAGGGCTGTAGAGCTGGAATAGAGTTTCCTATGAGACTGGTCCCTACTCAATGTCCAGTTGACCAGGTGACCACACACTAATTGAGCCATCTGCTCAAGAAAGGCTTCCTTGACTGACCCTCCAATTAAGGGGTTAATATGAAGCAAGCTGTTGATAGCTGCGTCATCGTAGTGCACGCTGCACTGCCTCATAAAGCAAACCTTCGCCCGATGATTCAGATAATATGCTCCCATCAAGTTTGTATAGAACTCCATGATTAGTGTTTTTGGCACGTCAGCCTGAGGA
>JBBPFQ010000025.1:4043778-4053958 GCA_037974815.1 Kaempferia elegans
ATTCCTACCATTTAGTTCATGATCAATCTAGTGTCCAAAATTTCAGAAATATCATAAATCAGTAATCAGAAATGTTCATAAGTAAAATAATTACATTTTCAGAAAATAAGAATTATTGCTTTCAAAAGAATCTAGAAATTGTGAAATAAACTCACTTACACGTTCCTTAGAAGTTGGTACGGTGATTGTCTTTTTTTCCTTACCCAAAACGACTCTGCCAGGGATATGACTTCTCTTCCGATTGAGCTTTTTTGTAGCTTTCCCGTGGTTATTTATAGGGGCTAAAGTTTTAACCTCCACCAACCCAACTATCTCCACTAACTCCATCAACTCCACTATCTCCACTAGCTTCACCAACCCACTATGTCCACTAATTCTACCACCCCACTATCTCCTCTAACTCCACTAACCTCACTACCCCACTATCTCCATCATCTTACACAATTCATGATCTTCATACTAATTAAGTCATGCAACTCCCACTCCATGAACACCCTAATTAAGTTCGACGAGCTCTCAAGTGACAGACTATAAATCAACACGACAAATATTTTACATTCGAAGATGGTTTTCTTGGCGTCAACAAATAACTTACCACACCCAATCTCTACACCATCTAAATGATTATTGAGATTCTAATAATATTCCTCATTTTAGATATTTATGATATCTAAATATTTTCATGATGAAATCGTGTTAAAATACATGCTAAAAATATAATATGTTTGGCAATCGTCAAATTAATTGATTATTTAATTGACTGCAAAGACGAATTTGATTGCAATTAATTAATTATGTTTAATTGAAGGGAAAAAATAGAGCAGTTGACATGGCATGCCGTGTGCCATATTTAGAGATAAAAGAAGATTTATTTATGTCAAAGAACATGGATAATTTATTTTTCATCATATTAAATTTCAGTTGACATTCATTATCATTACTAAATGAAGTAACTGCTGAGCCTTCAACTTATAAAAGGATTTTAAAAAGTGATAAAAAAAATGTTCTTTCTTTAACAAGTATAGATTCTGGTGTTTGACTTGCAAAATTATTTTACTTGAATTAGTTGTGGAAGTGAAGGTGATGGCATAACAGCATTCCATCCACATATCCAAAAGTCAGAGCCCCTTTTGAATTTATCAATTAACAAATTTTTAATTTGTAATTAAAAGAAAAGAAAATACAGTGGTTTTGACGTTGACTTGTAGTGATCAACGTGCTTATCTCCTTGTGTTTTTTTTTTTGTGTTTTTATTTTGATCTCTGAAGGATTATCCAGAATAGAAAGGCGAACTTCTAGCTTATTTCAATTAATTAAGCTTCAAATCGATAAGGTCAATGGAAATAAAAATAAAATAAAATTGAATTGAGTATTAGTAATATCAACTAAGGCGATTGCAATTGATCATCTGGTCTATGCTCTCACGTATAAAACCTCAACTCCGTGCAATCTCACCTTCATTTTTTTTTAAAAGAAAAATAGTTATATATCTTAATTATAATTTCATTTAATCTTTTAATTAAATATAAATAAATTTAGTTCATGTATGTATATGTAGATATATATATTCCATCTAATATGTGAATCTTTATACTTGAAATACAATCCAAAAATATAGTTTAGTTCCAAGTTTTATCGAAGTATGGATTTGATCTTATCTAGTCCTTTGTTTTAATTAAATTTATATATATATATGCATATTCAATCTTTGTACCTAATTTTTTTCTATTTAAATTAATCCTTCAATGTGGTATTAGACACCATCTAATTTCTATTACCCCTTTGACATCCTTAATTAATTTTCTCCCTTGGCTTGTTAGATTGGGATTAGACTTACTCATAAAACTTTTTCTTAGTTTTATCTTATCCTCTTTGTTGTTCAATCACAATTTATCTTATATTATGTATTAATTATATCGTGAACTTCATTAATTGAGTTTAAAATCAATATCATACACATATATAATACACACTCAAATAAAAAATTTTATTTATCCAATAAATAATACAATATCTAAGACGATTGTCTTAGGATTCCTCTCAAATATAACATACCAAATAACACATACAAAGGTTAATGTCATATGAAAATTTTGATTTCCTTAACATGCGAGACTTTGATGTTTGCATAAAATATGTTAGGGGAAAGATAACTAACAAAAGAAATAAGGGGCAAAGTTATTGTAGTGATGTTTTTGAGCTAATATATACGGACATATGTAGGCTATTTCCTAAGGCATCTTTAAATAGACACACACATACATATATAAACTTCATAGACGACTACTCTAGATTCGGTTATCTGTACTTTATTCATGAGAAGTTGCAATATTTAAACATGTTCAAAATTTTCAAAGCTAAAGTTGAAAATCAACTATGTAAGAAAATTAAGGCTGTCAGATCTTATCGTGGAATATTATGGTCAATATAATGGATCAAATAAACAATGTCTAAGACCTTTTGTGAATTACCTTGTTGAGTGTGAGATTGTGCTTCAATATATCTTGTCTAGTATTTCCAGTTAGAATGGTGTAGCTGAGCGACACAATCATACTCTAAAAGATATGATACGAAATATGATAACTCTTACTTCATTACCCGAATCTTTATGGGATGAAACATTCAAGACTATAGTTTACCTACTTGATAGAATATCTAGTGATGGTAACTAAAACTCATTTAAGATTTGGATAGCTAGAAAGCCTAGTATTATGCATTTACACATCTAGGGTTGTCCAGCTGAGGCTAGGCCTTATAGGTCTCATGAAAAGAAACTAGACTTAAAAACAGTTAGCTATAATTTTGTATGTCAAGAGGATATAAATTTTATAATCCTTTTAACATATTCTTCTTCGAAACGAGGAACGTCAAATTCATTGAGGACAGTGTGAGCACTAAGGTTAGGAAAATGTCTTTTGGAGAAAGTGTAAGTAATCCTCCTATGATCACTACTAGTATAATTAGTAGCAGTATGGTTATCAAATCGCACATTATAGATATTGCATATCTAGTGAGAGTAATGAATTAAAATATTCCTATGTCTTTTTCAAGGCAATTGGAGGGTCCTTCCACTTAAAGTGAGATATTGTCTCATATTGATGAGCAAGTATCTCAACCAACACTACAACAAAATTATTATTCAACAATACTCAAAAGACAATGCTTTTATGCTAAAACCATTGTTTTAAACTTTTTAACAATGATTTTAACAAAAACTATTGTCTTTGAGTATTTTCTTTTAATCAAGGACAACAATTTGTGAAAAATCATTATCTTTGAGTGATTTTTTAGGGTTAGGATAATGATTTTTAAAAATTGTTATATATTTACGCTTTTTTGTGGCTATAACAACGATTTTAGAAAACCGTTGTTTATTTGTATTTTTTTTTTTTACTATGACAATAGTTTTTGAAAATCATTGTCTAATTGCGCTTTTTTGGGGCTACAATAATGTTTTTTGTGAAAATTGTTGTCTTTTTACAAAAATCTAATCCCTCTATTCTCTTCACACGCCAAATCTCTAGTGAATTTCATCTCTTCCACGTTTTGGATGCTGCCAATGACCCTTCTTCCTCTCTTCCTCCACCAAGTCTAGTGGATCCACCTCCTTCCTCATCGTCGCCTATTGTTTGTCTCCTCTCCATCCCTTTCCTCAAGCCTCCACCACTTCCCTTCATCATCAATTCTTCCTCACGCCAACACAAGGAGACCCCTAGTGCCAAGCTCCTGACACCACATTTGATCCATCCTTCTTCTGCATTTTCGGCCATCTTTTCTCTTCGAGTTAGAAGAGAGAGATCCGACAGCTTCATCTCCACTTCCTCTTCAGGTTAGAAGAGGAGATCTGACCACTTCATCTCACCTCCTCTTCTGGTTAGAAGAGGATATCTGACCACTTCATCATCCAACAACCCTTTATTGTCGTCGATAGCCCCCTCTCATCTTTGGGTTACAAGAGGAGAGTTTCATTCATTTCCTTCACTTCCGGACATCAAATATTCCCCTCTTCGGGTTAGAAGAGGAGGGCAACCCTCTTCCAGTGATTCTGACATTAGCCCCTCCGCAAGAGCCTACAACCGTCGTCCATTCACGAGCTTGAATCGATCTCTTCTTGTGTAGTTTATGTTTCTTGTTAGGTTGTTTGTTAAGTGTTGATTGTTCATTTGTGTATTAATGCTTGTATTGAATTGATCTCCTATGATTAATTTGCACACACTTTGGTTAATTTGATTCATACCCACAATGTGTTCAAAAAAAAAATCTCTTCACTTAGTTAAAATTTAATTGTTAATTATTTTCTTGTTGAATTTAATTAGTTAGGATATCTATTCTTGTTCTTAATTTTGGAACAATTATTTTAGATTAGATTAGGTTTCGTTCCGTGTAAAGTTCATGTCATGCTTATTTTATATTTTTAAAAATTTTCTTGCAATTATAGTTTAGGGTAGATTAGATTTTGATTACTTGTAATTGTAGTTTGACTCTTATTGATGTATGAAGGGGCTTAAGATTGTTTAATTAAAACAAGCAATTGTAGTTCCATTACTTGCAATTGTATAAAGGGGCTTAAAATTGTGTTATACCCTCTCTAGATTGTGCATTAGTTCATAGGTTTCCTTGTTCCTTGTTTAGTTGTTATTTCACACTTCCATTTTTTATATATTTTAATAGCTCTTATATTGGTTTCCATAGTCATATGATTAATGATGTTTCTTAATGACATTTCAAAACAAGTAATCAAGCATATAACTCTCTTCTTTTATAGGAAGTTCTTATCATGTTTAACTATGTTGATGGATATTTTAGATCTTGGTAAGCCATTGATTTTATCGTGGGTGTGCCTGGACTAATTATTTATCATGTTAAGAGTCACTTACAAATACTTAGTTTTACCTTTTCTTGTGAAAACTTCATTTTTTTTTCCCGTTCATTTCTTTAATTCGTGTACATGGTGTAAGCATAAATATTGACTTTCAAAGTACATGCCTCACTTTTCAGCTGATGGCAAGTATCATCAGAGAACATAATTAGTGTTTAACATTGTTATGAATTTATTTTATTATCTTTTCACATGATCAAGGAACATAAGTTAGAAAATAATTATTGGCATAAGGATTCAATTTAATATTTATTATCCATGCAAGTATAATTTCTGAAAGAAAAGATATAGGAGACTTGATTTTTGGATTTGAAAGCACTTCGTGAGTTTGTGAGTAATACTCTTCCTTATTTTTCACAGATAACAATAAAGTAGTTTGTTGGGTACAATCAAAGTCTCATATTGAAAAGAGATGGAAAATATTATGAATTAAAAAAAAAATGAGATATCTCCAATGTGATGAGGCCTTTTGGATACAACTCAAGAGCAAAGTCATGAGGGTTTAAACCTAAACTGGGTAATATCATGTTATTGTGGAGATATATGAATTCTTTTGGATACAACAAATGGTATCAAAGCTATAGTCCAAACCAGATGTCATGTGTAGCGACCTTGAATGAAATTAAGGAGAGTCCCAAAGCGGGTCAGGGTGAGTAAATTCCTGCGGGGAGACCTGGAGCGGATTAGGGTGACTTAATGCTCACAGGGAGGCCCGTAACAAGTTAAGGTGACCGGATGCTCATAGGGAGGCTTAGAGTGGGTCAAGGTGATTGGATGCTGCGAGGAGGCCTGAAGTAAATTAGGGTGATCGGATGCTCGCAGTGAGGCTCGGAGCAAGTCAGGAGTGTCCGGATACTTGCGGGGAGGCCTAAAGCAGGTCAAAAGTGACCAAATCATATACTTGAGGGGAGGCCCAAAGCAGGTCAGGAGTGACCAGATTAGATGCTCAAGGGGAGGCCCGAAGCAGGTTAGGGTGACCGGATGCTCGCAATGAGGCCCGGTGCAGGTCAAGAGTGACAGAATGTTCATGATGAGGCCTGAAGCAGGTCAAAAGTAACCGGACGTGGATGTTATGGGAAAGTCCCGAAGTATGTCAAAGGTGACCAGATTCTCACGAAAAGGCTCGGAGCAGGACAAAAATGACTGGATGATTGTTGGGGTACAATCAAAGTCTCACATTGAAAAGAGATAGAAAAGATCATGGGTTTAAAAAGAAAAAAAATATATTTCCATATTTGCATGAGATCTTTTGAATATAGCTCAAGAGCAAAGTCACGAGGGTTTATGTCTAAAGTGGATAATATCATATCATGGTGGAAATATTATAATCCTTTTGGACACAACATAGTTTATGCCTTCACCTTTTTTCATCTCCTTTTTGACCTTCACTCTTTTTGAATGAATATTCTTGTTGTTATGTTACTGACATATTTTATGTTGCTACACATCTAACTCATTTTAATAGATTAATGGTGACTTGTACATAATCTCATTTTATTTGTTATTTTTTTAAAACAAAAAATCTTCTCTTTAACTATCATATTCTTGTGTTAGTGGGATGCAAATTATTGAAGCACTCAAAATATATATAGATGGAGGTGCAAAAATGACTTCAAGAACTATTAGAGATAAGTTCCATGTACACTGTGAAAAGATATATGCTATTTTTGTTATTTTTTCTTTTTATAAATTTCTAAACGATTTAGGAAATGAGATGATAATAGATTTGTATGGATGATTACAGGGAGCAACAACTACATGCTATGTTGCACTGCATCTAAACCTGAGGGGTGTAACTAGGAAGTACTTTGATGATTGCAATGAGGAGGATATGAGTAACACACAAAGGATGAAGAACTAGAGAAAAAGCTTTGGGATTTAAGTGAGAAGATGTATAAAGACAATGAGTAAAGAACATTCAAGGCAAGAGGATAAGTAGCATCTACCATGATTCCTTTAATTTCGTGCGATAAGATGTAGTCGAGAGGAGTAGTTTTAAGTGTCACCTAATTAAAATTTCTTTATATGTAAGAATTATGTTTGTTATAGAAGTGCAAGAATGATAATTTGTATACTTATCTTGATTGTTTATTTAATAATATGTTGTTGATTAAAGTAGATTTGATTTTTATTCATCTTTTACTTGTCTTTGATATTAAAACACAATATTTAAATCCGTTGTGGAACTGTTATCTATCGCACATAAAGACAACGGTTTTTATATATTACGAACTTGTTATCTTTGGTATTAAAAGGTAATAATTTAAAACTATTGTGAAATTATTGTCTTTGGTATTAAAAGATAACGGTGTACAACCGTTGTCGTTGAGTTCACTTTTAACAACAGTGTCAATTACAACGGTTTTTAAATGGTAAAGACAACGGATTTTATCCTTTATCTTTTAACATTTTTGTTGTAGTGCACCTCAAGCACAAGTGTCATTAAGACAATCTACTAGGGTTAGGAGATCCACAATTTCTGGTAATTATGTTTATCTCCAAGAGTATGAGTTTGACATAGGGTTGAAAATTGATCTTGTATCTTTTTAAAAGGTCAAACAATGCTCTAACCCTGAAAAGTAGTTAACATTATGCAAGAAAAATTGAAGCTTATGGTAGACAATGATGTTTAAGAACTTATAGAATTGCTTGAAGGTTCGAAGCCTATTAGTTGTAAATGGATATTTAAAACTAAACAAAATTATTTAAAAGATAATGTCAACACATATAAGGCTCTTCTTGTTACTAAGTAACTCACTCAAAAGAAAGACATTGATTACAAGTAGACTTTCTTACTTGTGTTGATGAAAGACTCTCTTATAGTAATTATGGCACTTGCATCTCATTTTGATTTAGAGTCATATCAAATTGACGTAAAGACTGCATTCCTCAATGGTGACATCGAGGAATTTATATATATAGTGCAATCGGAGAACTTTCAGTCTAATAATTCAAAGCACATAATAAGTAGATTAAAAGTATATTTATGGTTTAAAAAGCGTCCCATCAATAGTATCGAAAATTTAATCAAATGGTTATTCCATTTGGATTTAAATAAAATCCTATTAATCAGTACATATATATCAAGTTTAGTAAGAGTAAATTTGTTATACTTGTCTTGTATGTGGATAATATATGACTAGCAAGCAATAATAAGGGTCTACTACATGAAACTAAGTCATTTCTATTTTGTCATTTTAAAATGAACGTCCTTGGTGAAGGATCCTTTGTTTTAGGCATTGAGATATGTCATGATCATTTATTAGGAATTCTTAGACTTTCACAAAAGACATATATTGAAAAGGTATTTATAAGGTATGACATGCAAAATTGTATAGGTAATGATATACATGTGTCTATAGGTGATAAATTTAGTCTACAGCTGCGTTCATGGCTTGAACTTGAAATAAAAGAGATGGAACAATTCCCTTATTCGTTAGCTATGGGAAGTCTTATACATGGACAAGTTTGTACACGGCCAAATATAGAATTCATAATAGGGATGTTAGACATATATGTAAGTAACCTAGGATCATCGCACTGAAAGCAGTGAAGTGAGTGATATGGTATTTACAAAGAACTAAAGGACACATGCTCACATATCGAAAGTTAGATCATCTAGAGATGATTGAATATTCAGACTCTGATTTTGCTGAATGTTTAAATAATAAGAGGTCTACTTTAAGCTATATTTTTATACTTATTAGAGTGGTTATATCATGGAAAAGTGTCAAAAAGATGCTAGTAGCCACTTCTACCAAGGAGGCGGAGTTGATAGCATACTATGAAGCATCCAATCATGGGATATAACTGTGAAATTTCAACACACGTTGGAGATTGTACGTTGATGGCATTAACAAAAAAATTAAGAATCAATTATGATAATAAAGCCACAAAAACTTTATGCCAAGGATGAAGAACTAGCAAACAAGATTTGGAATTTAAGTGAGAAATTGTTTAAAGACAATGACTAAAGAACATTCAAGGCAAGAGGATAAGTAGTATCTACCAAATCCCTTTAAATTCATGCAATAAGATGTAGTCGAGATGAGTAGTTTTGAGTGTCTCCTAATTAAAATTTCTTTATCTGTGAGTAATTATGTTTGTTATAGAAATACAAGGATGATAATTTGTATATTTATCTTGGTTGTTTATTTAATAATATGTTGTTGGTTGAAGTAGATTTGATTTTCATTCATCTTCTACTTGTCTTTGATATTAAAACACAATAATTTTAATTTGTTGCAGAAATGTCGTCTATCACACTCAAAGACAACAGTTTTTAAACATTGCAAAAGTGTTGTCTTTGGTATTAAAAGACAACGGTTTACAACTGTTGTCATTGAGGTCACTTTTAACAATAATGTCAATTACAACAATTTTTAAATGACAAAGATAACATATTTTATCCATTTTCTTCTAACTTTTTTGTTGTAGTGCATGCACCTCAAGCACAAGTGTTATAAAGGCATCCACTAGGGTTAGAAGATCCACAATTTTTCGTGATTATATTTATCTCCAAGAGTATGTGTTTAGCATGGGGTTGGAAAGTAATTCTGCGTCTTTCCAAGATGTCAAATAATGCATGCTCTGCCCCTAAAAGGTGGATTAACATCATGCAAGAAAAGTTGAAGTCTATGATAGACAATGACATTTGAGAACTTGTATAATTGCTTGAATGTTCAAAGTTGTTGGGTCCAAAAGAAATTTAGATATCTCCATAATGACATGATATTGTTCACTTTGGACCTAAGCCCTTATGGTTTTGCTCTTGGGCTTTACCCAAAAGGCATCATACCAATGGAAATATCTTTCTCTTATAAACTCATGATTTTTCTCATGTGTTTTCAATGTGGGACTATGTTTACAACCTTGCAACCCAACAATCTCCCTATCAAACAAATGACCACAGACCCCCTCAAGTCCAATTCTCAACCCACCAGGACTTCCTGTCCGTCGGTCCAACTGACCTACTAGGACTTCCTGCCTGGTGTCTGGTGCTCTTGATTTGAACATGGGAGCTCTCGATACTTTGTTAGAGGTCAACATTCTATCCATATAGTTCGATCGGATCATAACTCTTATGCAGGTTAGTTCTTCTGGCAGTCCGAGCTCTAATACCAATTGTTGGATCCAAAAAAAATTTAGATATTGATGTGGGCTAAAACCTATATGTCACGCCAAGCCACTCAAATTAATAATACTGAAACCCCATAACTAAAATACAGAAATGACATAGTATAGGGGTCAGGTCGATCTCTCACAAGGAACTAATATCGGGTGTTTAAATTAGACTTTAAA
>JBBPFQ010000025.1:4122513-4141663 GCA_037974815.1 Kaempferia elegans
GGAAGGACACCAAATACTAACGACTCTTGGATCTTGACTTGATCACAGAAACCTAAGAAAGGGAAACTATTCGACTCATGGCCTATCGACAACAGATGTCTTTAAAGTACAACAAACAGGTCATTCCTTGAGCTTTCCAAGTTGGAGACTTAGTCTAGAAAAAGGTTAAACTTGTCGAGGACGTTAGTAAGCTAGAACCCAATAAGAGACCATTCTGAATGATCTGCAAGAACTCGAGAGCATACTATCTGGAAGACGTCAATGGCAAGAAGCTTGATAGCAGTAAATTTGTATTTCCTTTTTTCTATCAATAAATTGTCATGTTTGCCAGACTCAGATAACAAGTCTCCCCTTCATATCAAAAACTCCCCCGACTCTAACATAGTCAGGGTCGAGATCCTCCAAGTTGCGGTAGCAACCTCCCCTTCGTATAAGAGTCAACCTCCTCTTCGTACAAGGGTCAAGTGTATACCGTATCCTGCAAGCGATGGTAGAAATCTCCCCCTTCGTACAAGGGTCAAACGGATACCCTATCACTCCAGTCGCTACAATGTCAATAGGAAGCAGTACAATCCTCCTAAAACAGTTTCATTAAGTTCACAAAAGAACTATTACAAAGGATAATCTTAGATTGGCATGTCCTAAAAGTCTGTCGATCTTCGTCAGGAATGTTGTCGTTGCTTTCTAACAAGTCAATGGCTGGGAGAGAGTCGACAGAAAGAATCTCGTTCTCCACTAGCTATTTGACGGTGTCACCGATTCTGTACTCCTGAAGCTCGGACATCTTGCTCTCTTTTGGGCTCCAAGTGATGCATGCAGTTCCTCCATAGAGGCCTCCTGACCCCTTTCCTTAGCATCCTCGACTACAATAAGAGCAGCCTCAAACTCGCATCGTCGGGCTTCCACCAAGACCCTGGTCGATTCGGCCTCCTCTCGAGTGGCTCTCAGGAGCCTAAACTCCTTCCAATCGACCTTTAAATCAACCAGGACAGCCGCCACCTTAGCTGTAGAGGCCTCTAATTCCTTTTGGTGTGTGGCTGTGACAACTGTCAACTTGTCTATCTCCACCTACGGTTGACTCACTATACGTCACCCTAATCCTTTCCGCCGTCACCTCCACTATTACCCTCTTCAATTCCATTTGTTGTCGCTTCAGGTGGTCAATCTTCGACTGCGCCTGCTCCTCGGCCGCAATCAAGAGCTCCTGACAAGGGGTCACGACTAACTAGGTCTCTAGTTCGGCTATGCGGACCTGCACCTCTCGCCTGCCCTGCTAGATCTCGGGGTATCACCGGCCAAATACCATTAGCTAGGACATATGCTCAACCCTATTCAGCAAAAGCACCTCTGCCAAAGCCAGGATGGGCATGTCACCGCTTCCACCTGATGACCGCTGAACCATAGAAGGTGAGATCCAACTTGTGCTCTTCTTGAACTGGTTCTTAGGATACCTCCAAGGCGACCGAGACGCCCTCTTCTCCCGGCAAATTCTCTCAACGATCCATAAAACCGAAACCCACGGGAGGACGTGAAGGACTAGCCACAGTACGGGAGTGGAGCTTTTCATATCAAAGATCATGATTATGAAAGTTCTTACCGAATGAAGCTACGAGTGGAGTCAGAAAAACATGTGAAGCAGTCCTTCCTCAAGCAAAAACATGTGAAGCGCCCTCGACTCCTAGGCGACTCGACTCGAAATTCATGACTATTTTAGAATGAAGATAACGCTCGCCTGGATTTCGAGATTTAGAACTATTTCAAGAAGCAAATAACAATCTCACATGAGGAGAGGACATGTGGATGACGGAGGAATTAGACCTTGTCCTATAAAAGGTAACCCTCTCTAAAGGCTGTGGGAGGACGCAGATACTCTCATCAAAACCCTAGTACTCGCTTTCGTTTTCCACCACAATCGCTGAAGACTAACTTGAGTGTCAGAGTGACTATGCCAAGGAACCCCTAATCATCATTCTAACCTTCTCTTTCTATGGTTTTCTTATGTCTAGATTCTAGCATATCTCTTGGCTAATCGTCATTCTCACTAGGTGATTGGCGACAAGTTGGCATCTACGCCAACTAACCGATGATTTGTTCATCGGCGTTCCTAAACAGGATCATCTGTAAACTAACTTTTGTTTGAAAAGTAGAAATTTTAGCCCCTATTATATAATGGATAATTAATAGCAAGAACATTAGGATTATAACCACCTAAACTTTTACCACTGGCATTGAGTAGCTGCTTAACTAGTTAGTTTATATCATGTTTTTTCTTTAAATAAGTTAAAATAAAATGAAATTGGAAATTAAGAAAAATGATCAATTTCCAACTATCCTTCCATCACATTACTTGTTTTCATGGCCATACAGATATATATTTAATAAGAAATAGGTTAACAAATTTGTATCGAGTAGTATCATAACTTTTAATATGCTCTAGAGTTTAAACTTGAATTACCATAGAACCTGAAGACTGATCATTCTGCCCTTTCATAATCCAAGAGTCATTTGCAACTATGTCATTCATTAACCCACACACATGTTCTACAGTAGAATCAACATACGAATCATCCTTCACCTGGCAACAGTTGGATCAGTTACAATAAACAGGTGGAAATAACAATTTTAAATCTGTACAGCTTGAAACCTCACCGTCTGATTGCTCATCTGACTTAATTTTTTTGAAAATTTAAGAACATGTAACTTCAGTGACTGCATGAAAGAAAACAGAACATCGAACAAAAAAATTATTAGAAGAAATTCAGAAAAATCAAATTTATAAGAGAAAGAAATTCACTTCACAGCGCTGGGCCTCCAAGGAACGCTTCATTGCTTCCCTTTTGTTTATCAAAGTAGTTGGTCTCAGGGTCACAGGCCTTCGATAATTCTTGCCACGATATACAATTATAGCATACCCTTTGCTCACTCGCTCAACAGCCACTAGAATGCCACCACTTTCAGCCTCTAACAATCGAGCAGTTGCTTCAGCAGTTTTAATGGAATGACCTTTAGAAATTATTTTCACAAGTTCACGATACTTCCAGTGAAGGTGCATATTCTCAACTGTTCCATCAAAAACTCCTCTTCTTCCTGAGCATTATAAAAGAAGAAAACTCAATGGTTGGCTTACTATCTTCCTATTATAGGAACAGTTCCAGAAACAGAAGTCCTTCAGCTCTAAAAAATGTGGAAAAAGGACATGACAAGAACACACGTAAACCACCCAAAAACATGGTTAATAAACTATTACCGATTATAAGGTGTTCAAGCAAATGTAGAAGTGGTTATTATAGAGCACGTATACATTCAACTAAGACTCGTGAGGAAACACATTAAGTTGGATAGTGAAGCTTTAAACTTAATTTTGATAGTTCCAAGGGAGCCCATGATTCAAAAACACAAATAATTAGTGTGTATAATTCTCTAGCAGAGCTAGTTCCAAGGAGTCATTAGTTTATGTATGGAGGAGTATGAAAATGTAACTCTATAAATATGTTAGATGTAACCATGATACACTAAGGTCTGTGAACTACTCTTCCATTGTAATTGTTTCCAACAAAGTGATATTGCGAGCTTAAATGATAGACATGAGAGTATTTTCTGCTTCTCTTGCCAACAACTACAAGAATTGGAGTGTTTAAATGACAACGTTGTTGGATGTCAAAGATATTTGAAAGATCTCTGATAGAGGTTATGAGAAGCCTTGAGAAAAATCTCGCCATGAATTAAAGCACGACAATTGAGAGTGAAGGAAGGACAAGAAGGCTCTTTTCCTTATCCCAAGACCTAGAATCAAGAAGGTGGCAAACACAACTAATTCTAACCAAGCTTGAAATATTTTCCAAAATTCATACAAAAGATATGAGAAGGTGAAGAGGTTTTCCTTCAAACTTTAAGAGGGAATTTGATGCTTCAAGGACAAGGGAGTGCGACTTTGTGATGAACTATTCCATAAGTGTTGACTACTGTAGATCAACTAAAGAAACACAGTAAACAATTTAATGATACTCAGGTGGTGGATGGCTAGGATCTTTTTATCTTAAATTTGACTACGTTGTTCCAGTCATCGAGATTTCTAAAGATGTGGTGGATATAGAATTGTATACACTTATGCGTTCTCTTAGAGCCCATGAGATTAGAATCTGTAAGAGAAAGGAAGTCATTGGGCAAGGTCTTGAAATCAAACTTTCCATCAATGATAAGGAAGAATCAAAAGCAGAAAGTAGACAAGGAGGACAATGTCAGGTTGAAATCGAGATCGTGGGAAAGACCATGGTGAAAATTTCAAACGTGGTCGAGAATGCGTTGTTTACGACACCAATGGAAAAAGTAAACACAATACAGAGAAAGAGGTTAAAGAGGCAGTGATCGAAGGTACAACAAAGCAATGTTCAATATTTCAATTATAAAGTTTAATCATTATATTTGAATGTGAGCATGATCAATATAACCAATTGAAAGAGAAAGCCAACTATGCTAAAAAGATGTTCTTTTATCAGCATAAAAGGAAGCAGCTGCCGACCAAACCTCATGGTATGTGATTCCGGAGCAAATAAACATATATGTGGATATTGTGAAACATTCATAGGGTTAAATGAATTGGTGGATGGTTCTATATTATTTGGAAATTGGAGATGCTTCCTAGGGACAAGTAAAGAACATCGGTAAGATTTTCATTCAACATAGGGATAGAAGCCAACAATCTCCAATGTTTATTATGAGCCAACTTAAAGACAAGTATTCTTAATCTTGACCAACTCTTAGAGGCCAACTATTAGAGAGGATATGATATGCACATAAAAGATAGAAATTTGACTTTAAGAAAAGAAAATAGATCAATTACACAAATATTCATGTGTATGTTTGTATTAAACATCACTCAGATTGTTGATAAAGTTTAAGTAGTTACATGCATGATCATGGTTTAAATTTTCAACCCGTATTGCAGTTTCGGATTATGACAAGAATGTTATGATTTTGGTATCGTATCGTGCCGATATGGTTTCAGTATTTTTTTTAAATATAAAATACATTAATTACAAATATTTTTAAAATAAATTTTTAACATAAATATTTAAAAATAAACAAAAAATATAAATAAATTTTTAAAAAAACGCGAGATCAAGGCGCCCCCACGACCGTACAGAGGTCGTCACGGGATCACAGCAACCTCCGCACCCCCATGGAAACGCAAAGGCGTTTCAATCCCGCAGTGGCACACAATACCGGTATCGATGGTAGGCAGTGGACGGAACGGCAAATTTCGCATGTGCTCCGACACGGTAAAAAAGTTTAAACTTTGTGCATAATGACTCTTTACTTTGGCACTTAAGGTTTGGGCATACAAAATTTGATACAAAATGAAAAGCCTTCCAAGTATTCAAAGGATTTAAGGCATTGATTGAGAACCAAAGTGGTTAAACCATTACAGTTATTAGATCAAGCCATAGAGAAGAATTCACATCTAAAGAATTTTAAAAATTTTGTAAATTTCATGATAGAAGGAAACTCTTGAAAGCATTGTACTCTCCTCAACAAAAAGAGTAGTCACAAAAACAAAAGAATGGAACCATACCAGACATTTGAAACATGTTAAAAACTAAAAGCATGTCGGTTTTATGGTGAGGCCATCTATTGTGCATTCTATTTGCTTGTGTACAACAAACAAAAAAAATTAAAAAAAACAAATTCACAAGAAGCTTGGAGGGAATTTAGGCTAAGTGTATCTAACTTTTAAATTTTTTCTAGATGTACAGCATATGCACATATTCCAATCAAATGTGAAACAAGTTGGATCATAAAAGTATTTTCAGCCACCTACAATGACTATGACACTAGATCCAAGGCATGTAGACTCTATGATACAAAATTCAAAGATAATTATAAGCCGAGATGTGAAGTTTCTTGAAGATAATACTTGGAATTGGAGTACTAACATGATAGACTAGAAAATTATGGAGTAAAATTTAGAATCAACATGATAAAACACAAGAAGAGAGATTTGTGCAAAGGTTTATGGAGTAGGAATCTGATATTAGGTAGTGCAGAAGTGTAGAAAGTTTGTAAAAACTCAGCTATGATAGCTAAGGGTTCCTAGGCATCACACCATAAGGAGATTACATCACACAATCTAAGAAAAATTCAAAAACTCAATTTCTATTCTATGAAGATTCATAAAGACTTAATTAGAGACTCGCATAGGAACATATAGGCTCATAAAGACTTAATTAGAGACTCACATAGGAAAATATAGGCTCATAAAGACTTTAAATTGACGCTACAATTTTCCAAGTATTGAAAAACATTCAAATTGCTGGGAATTATTGAACTTTATAATTGACTCTCCCAAACTTTGACTTTCAAGCCTTGTAATTGAATTTTATATCATTTTCCAAAGTAAGCTAAATTAAAAATTACACTTTAGAACACCATGCTTGTATTTGCTTCCTTGTTGCATTTATTATTTTTTTATTTACATGTGAATAAAATCAAGCAATTGTAAAAGCCTTTAACTCAGGGAAGTTCTAAGAAGGAGAAAAGATAGAGGAATTTGATGAGGAACTCACCAACGAGTCATAGGAGGTAGAATAAGGATTTTGAAGATGTAATGTGAAGTGTTTGCATTGCTTGTGTGTTTTATTGTTTGCTTATATTTCCGTTGTGTAACTAATCTAGTTTGTGAACTCAAGAAATTGATTTCAACTCACAGCTATAGCCTTTCCTTTTGATCCAACGACTTATTGCAAAAAAGCATATGGCTCAAGATAAAGCTATAAGAATTTGCATTAATAGTAAGAACATCGTTGTTCGCTTCCATTCAATTTTAGAATATGTGAAGAAGAAGAATGTAGCGCTAGCATTTGTGAAGCCTCATAATCAAGTAGTAATATCTTTACTAAGGGCATCTCCAATGCAAGGTTTATGACAAGTTTATAAAATCAAAAAAGTTAAACAAAAAGCCTTGAATCGTATTAGAGGTGGGGTGGGGTTTGAGGTTTGTAGTTTAATAACAGTAGTAAAAACTCAAACCTACTCTTTTGTCTCAGATTGATGTAAGATGCATGAAGCCATACAACTCATGCTATAAATTGAATCACAAAGAACTCATTTAGAGCTCTAACCATTGGAGATAATTCAATAAGTTTTCATATTATTGATGTGGCATATTGGGATCATAAAAAAAACTCATTTAGAGCTCTAAGCTACTTGGAGTTAATATCTTTTACAAATTCAAGGTCTAACTTGGCATGAAAGATAAAAGACAGATTGAAGGCTCTTAAGTTCAAGAAATATTAGAAACTGGAGCTTTTAATTTTGGGAGTTACAAGAGTACCCATGTTCCAAAGAGTCAAATAATTAGTGTGTACCTCTCTAAGAGAGCTAATATCAAAGAGTCATGCTAGTGCATTTATCAAGGAGACCTAGTTCGAAGGAATCAAGCGATGAGTGCAATTCTCTAGGGCATTAATTTATGTTGTTGGGAGTTCGAAGATGCAACTCTATAAAGATGTCAGATGTAACCATGACATAGTAGAGTGTGCTTCCTTTAATATTATGAGTGCCCATTACTCTTCCATTGCAATTGTTTTCAACATTAAGATTACAACTAGCAAATTTCAAGATGCCAATATGACTGCAATCAAAATGCTGTAACTGAGATCATAGATAGCTAACCTAGTAGAAGAAATGCATTCATCCTCAAACCAACTTTTCTGAGCATGTATCTCTCTTCTTCTGATATAGCCTCTTTATCGAGCTCTGTTTCTTTAGGTTTAACTGAGGTTTCAAGTTCAGCAAGTCTCTTTCTTGACATTTCCACCTTCACAATGGCCTGGAGGAGAATGTGTAGATTCAATAAGTTTCCAACCCTTGCCATATTTTCTAAAGACTAAAGCATAGGACTGTTAATTTTTAAAGAATGGAATATGAAAATTGAATATACAAGTTGCATCAAGTAACCTGGGATAATCTGTTCTCTATTCTCTTGAGAGCAAAATTTTCAGAATTCATCCCATCAAGGGAAAAATTTTGTTTCTGCATAGACCCCTTTTTTAGTTCTGGAGGGGAATTTGGTGATGATGTTGGTTCAGAAACCATCAGGGCTTCAACAAGATTTTCATTTGTAATTCTCTTTGGCCCGTTATTCCCTTTATTTCTTCGTTCTTCTATTGCAGAAGAGACTACCAGTGGAAGAAAATCCTTTCCTCGATAGAACACAAAGTATTCCCTATCCCTTGATAGGAGAGTCCCTCCAGTCAATCGCTGCAAAAGTTTTCAAGAATTGGCCATAAACAATATTGTATAAATATATGAATAAAGTAGCATGTCTGGAATCCACCTTAAATATAAAAACATGATGCTATAGTATAACTATAAGAAAAATAAGCTATAAAGTAGATAACGCAAAATTTGGGTGCATATAGAGTAGATTAAAAACATGCCAGTAACAGGTTGGCAAACATCCAATGAGGACAACCTGCTTGTTCACAGTGCTTGGATACAGAAAGAAAAGAATATAAATCATCACTAACATAGACAATAATCTATAATATATTAACATAAAGTGTACAGTCATAACCCAAATACAATATAAAATTTAACAAGTAACATTGACCATATCAAACCCTAGAAACTATGAACAAGCCCATGGTCAATCTGTCAGAAGTGGAGAATCAGAAAAAGTATATTAAGAGGGCTGGCTATCCTCACTATAAAAAAAGTGTGTATTGATGATACAATCACGTAAGTTTAATAATTTGCCATTAAAAATTTGTGACAATATTAATGATACTATTAATTGATGTCAAAAAATTTGGCATTAGTGACAAATTTTTCATTATTTCTATTTAGTAGCATCTTCACTACATGATACATAAAATTGTAATAAAAGTTTGTGTTCCTGTATAATCATTATCCTTGTCACCAAAAATACTTTTAGTGATACTTGTCTAACACTTGTTGTAACTAAACCCTCTTTTCTAGCCCTTACAGCTAACTTGTTTCTGCTTCAAAACTATGTTAAACCAAAAATGACAAGAGAGCTCAAAAAAAAAAAACTTAGGTCCTCTAGGAAGAAAAAGCAAAATTACTTGATGATAACTCTATTGATATAATATCCTCTAGCAACTACGTTATGGGACCAACATTTTGTAGAAGCAACTAAATGAAAAATAAACATGTCATTAGAAAAATGAGATATAATTTTAGATGATAAAATGAAGCGATATATGATATATACATATATTAAAATTTTAAGATGATTATGAAATGCTCAAAAAAGATTAAATAGATTTTATAATTACATAAGTTAAAAGAGTTAAAATTGGAAGTCTGATGGACAATGGGAGGAAAAAGAGAGCTAATAAAAAACAGATTTAAAAGATCTAAAGTTATAGCCTTCCATGTAGACATGTAGTTCAGCAGCATGATAAGAGTTATGTAGCCAAAAATAAAAATGCAGACTCATCACTTGGTATTTTAATAACTGGGTGGAATCATTCCATTCCAAAATGAATAGTAATTTAGGAATGAAAAACCTCTTGATAACTCGAGGTCAACTATGCTTGTCAATTTGGGGACTATGGATATGGAGCATCCTAGGTTCAGCATGATCCCTTATGCCTATAATGACTCCAGAATACCAATTTCACTTTGACGTCATGTTAAAGTGGAGAGCTCCTTCTATCCTAATATGACTAATCACTTAAGAAGAAACCCTATTAAATCTTAATACATAAGCACTATAGAGTACTATACTTTTTTTCTAGGACTACGAGCATGGAGAATCTAAGCTACAACAAGAATAGATAATGGCTCCATCAAAAAGTTATGAGCTTCATGCTGTTAGTAACTCGAATGGTTGAGGGAGAGAACGCTAGAACCCCAAGTGGTATGGACCATGGTAGTTTTAATGTTTGGTCAAATAAATCTAAGTTAAGCCTTGTTGGTATTTCTAATATATGTCTAAATGTAAAAGGACTTAGCAATATAGTGAAAGATGGTATGGGACACCTGATAACCATATTGTCGTGATACGGTAAAATTCAATACAAAACCTCCTATTCTAGGGCAATTTAGGGCAACTCAAATCGTCTCTCGAGGAATGTAATGGCAAGTAATAATCTCAAGATCAAGTGGTATTAGTGGTTTAGGTTTTTGGATTGAACATGAAAAACAGTAAACTGAAAATAAATGCAACAGGAATGTAAATGCACTAAACTACAGCCATAAAGAAATTAACGAAAGTCTTGCATTCTAATCTACTCTAATCTATTTGGCTTGCATTCAAAATGAATAATGGAAACTCATAACATTTAAATGAGAGAAAGCATTGTAGAGATTAAATGAATTGAAATGCATTGACTGAAAATGTAAGAGGAATTAAACCAAACACGTTGCAAGCAAAAGAACTAGACAAAACTAAGCACTAAAGGTGGAACCAAGACTCCGATCGGGGTGAATGATTGTGGATGAGAAGAGGTGGGAGATCCCCACGCTTTCTTCTCCTCTACAAGTGGTGTCTTCTGCTTGTCGGAAATGGATGATGTGGATCGAATCAGGAATCCCAAGAGCTCGTGGTGGAGTTGTGCGCGGAGCTAGGAATCCCAAAGTTGGGCAAGAGGCTGATGGTTGTGACGCGGAGCTAGGAATCTCAAAGCTCTAGAAGAGATGGCGGATGAACACTTGAATCCCATAGTTCACGGATAGAGGTTGCGGTGGCCGAAGGTTAGAGATGACGATGGGAATCCCCTTTCGTCCCTTCTCCTCGATGGATGGAAGCGCGCCAGATGGAGGTGAGGTACGTGAGAGGTGACGATGGGAATCCCCTTTCGTCTCTTCTCTTTGATGGATGGAGATGGATATACTTCCCTCGATGAGGAAGGGAATCCCCCTTTCCTTGAGGTGTCAGTGATGATGGAGGTGCCGCCAGAGATGGAGATGGCCAACGGTGGCTTTGGTGGATGAGGATGTTGATGGAGCCTCTCCCGATCAGGAGAGGATGAGAAGGACTCCCAAGAGGTGTGACTTAATCTGAATGTTCCCTTTCAAAGAGAAAACCGACCTCATCAAGTGGTGAACCGCCACCACACGCCACAGCCATGTCATGGGACACGGCTAGGCCATGTGGGCTGCTGTGGAGAGCCTAGTTAGCTCACAGGAAGGAATCAACAAGGGGCACGGCTAAGCCGTGTGAGGGGGCACAGTTAGGCTACATCCCATGCTGTGCAATGCTCGAGTTTTGGTTGATGCTCTCCTTTGCTTCCCTAAAGACAGTTCATATTTTAAGAAATAATGCAAAAAATTGTAGGAAAATAGCAATAAAGCTCAAAATATACCCTTGCTCGTAAAATATGATAAGAATAAGAATTTAAGCATACAAGAGGATTAAAATGTCAAGCATAAGAACAAAAATAATACATAAAAATGTTAGTTATCAACACTCGGGAGACCAGAAAGGAGGAGTATTGGAGAAGACTTGATGCAGAAGATGCAAGCGAGCGAGAGAAATTGCATGGGAAGGTAGCCGATAGGCTCGGTGCATATGAGAAGATTGGCAAAATAGTACTCCGGTGGAACGAGATTGACGCACGGAGAGTGAGTTACAAAGGCTCGGTGCATCCAAGGGATAAAAAGTCGGAAGGAAGTTTGGCAAGGTAAGCTGATGAGTTGAGTTGAATTGTACTCAGAATGAGGGTAGAAAAACTCAACCTAGGCAAACTTAGTCATAGTGGACTAAGTCACAGTCAAAAGACCGAAGCAAAATTTCGGACATCATAGACTCCGGACGACCAAAAACGATTACCCAATGCATTGTAAACTTATCCTTTAGACAGGTCTAAGATCTAAACAATTCAAATGGTTTGAGCGACTGAAAGGACCTCCAAGTGTATGGAAGCACACATAGAGTGGCCGAGTCAAACGGTCAGAGATCCGAATTGACCAGGTGTCCAAGCGACGGTCCACAACCGGAAGGGTGTCAAGTCAACAAGATCAGAAAAAGGGCAACCTGTTTATGGATGAGAGTGACGGCTGATTCAACAAGGTCCCACACCATCAAGTCGATAGGTGGAGGCCATAGGCTATAAAAGAAGGCCTGAGGCTCAGAGACGATACACACCACCCTCAAAATTAACTGCTCTACTTTCGTTCTTTATTAAACCGCTGTTCCTTTTTGTACTCAACTTTGTATAAGAGGCTTCTCCACCTCCACCACTCTACCGAAGAGGGGAAAGCTAGTGGACGACACCGTGCATAGACCTTGGAGTAGCAAACCCTAGGGTAGTGAACTAGGTAAAAACTGTGTCTCCTCTTTATGGTTTATTGATTTATTGTTTAATATGTGAGTGTCCTTGCTAAGTAAATAGCAAGAGAAAAAAGTTATTTTTATTTGCAGGTTCACTATTCAACCCCTCCCCCTCTAGCCATCCTAAGTGGACACTACACTTACACCTGCAATGTCAATGCCTAATTTGTTCATCCTTCACGGCATTCTTGCAACCTCTCCACATCTGATGTATGTCTTGGTGCCTCGGTGCACCATAGAAGTTGTCTAGTTGTGTTGCATATAGATAGAGGGTTGGTTGAGTTCTTAGTTATAATAACTCCTGTCATGGAGCACTTCATGCAGCTCCACACATTGAACAGTATGTGACGTCACCCTTTTTGTCAAGTGACTTATCCACAAGACTAAAGTTCAATAATAGTTGAGAAGTTTCTCTAATTCCATAATAACTCATTAGTCAAGTGAAGTCAATGAATCAAGTACTCAATTTAACATGAAACTGACGAGAGGTTCAAAAGGCTTGTGATTTAGGTGCAAAGGGGTCCTTAAAAGGAAAGATTTGCTTGACTTTGTCCGTTGAGCAATTGAATTTCCCAAGGCATAAAACACAAAAAAATGAGTGCAGCTGTCTATCATATGGAAGTTCAAGTTATTACACTCATTCATCAAAATTTTTCTCTTAAGACAAAAGGGACCAAACTCCAAAGAAATTATCACAAAGATAATTAAGAGCTTGACCACTAATTTCTATCGACAAGGTTGTAGTTTCATGAATTATCACTCCAAAAATCTAATTATGCATATGCAAGTTAGAGAACACAAGTTAGAGAACTGTGTCATTCAATTCTGACTACAATAGTCATTCCGGTATAAGATGTAAGAATTAGTCATGTGTGTGACCAGATTTTTAAAATTTTGTATCGTGCCAGGTGAAACAAACAGAATTTGTTCTTCCGCCTCCCGGCCAACCTCCACATGGATGTCGCGCCCCCTAGATCCTACAATTTTTTCCTTTTAAAAAAATATATATTTATTTGTTTATTTTTTTATATTTAAGTTAAAATTTTAAATTGCAATTAATATATTTTATATTTAAAAATATTAAAATCATATCAGCACGGTATGATATGGTACCAAAATCATACAGTTCCCATCATAAATCGAAACTCCAATATGGGTCAAAATTTTAAACCATGGCAGATACAATGTGTGACCAATGGCTTTGAGCATGCAGTGATTACCATGGTTGACAGTATCAGAATTGGTATCGAAAATTCTAAAATCTCAAGTGTGTATATATATATATATATATGTGGAAAGAACAAAAACTAAAATTTTAATCAATTATAAATTATAATTCTGATCAATTCAATATTAATTAATACAATTAACTTAAGTTAATAACACTATATTTAAAACGTAATTTAAATTAATATAAGTGTAGTTAGATTAATCAAATTAGAATTTGAATTAATGTAATCCAAGTGATATATGATTTTAAATCTGATTAATTAAATAAAATTATTTGATTTAAAGTAATTCTTATTTCAAATCTGATTTAATCCATTTAATCAATTTAATCATCTTTGAGATTGTGAGAGCTAAATTGATGTGTTTTAGGAGATGATCCAATGATATATAGAATATTCATATTTTAGTTGTAACATTAATTGTAATTATTCTACAATGACATGGGCATTGTAATCAATACAGCAATCAAGCATTATCCCACTAATTGAGGTTAGCTATATGCATCCTCCTATGCTATTAGGCTCCTACTATTTCATCATCTATATTTAAATAAATTTTATATTATTTTATCATTACAAATCAAGTCTTTTTTTAGTCTTCCTCTTTCTCGTTTAATGTGCTTATTTGTCACACATAGGTTGAGAGTTGTGTTAAGTTGTCAGTCATCATCAAACATGAGTGAATGTTCTATAAATGGCATTGTAATCAATAACCAATAAATTATAATTGTTGCAATGCACACACCATTAATGTAAACATTTTGACAGACATTTTTTGTATCTTTTACCAACTCTTAGTAAAATTGACACTGGGTTGTTTCCTGACCTTCACTTGGTCCTTTTTTAAGTTGTAGATAAATGTTTTAATAAAGATCATACTCATTATTGAAATTTTCAACAATCACCATGAAAAGATTGGATTGTTATAGTGTAACGAGCATATGCAAGCAATCTTTCAGATACACATGCAAAATATAAAATAGGGAATGGTTATGATGCAACTTCAAGCTTCTTAATGCTCATTGATTAACAAATCCCACTTTTGGTTATGTCATGTTAGGCAGGATTGTACTGTCATGGTGCACTACCTTATGATCTTAAAATGTTTTAACACAATTTTAATCTATTGTAATTCACAAATGTAATATGCCATTGCCTGAACTTGACTTCAACACTTGATCTGAATCTTTGATCCTTCCAGTCATAAAACGAGTTTACCAATGAAAGTTACGTAGTTAACTACCCTATGGTAGTGTTTTATTGGTTAACATTCCTTGTAATCTACATTTTGCCCAAAAGATTATCTAAAGTGGTATGCGGCTTATGTTATTTGTCCATTTATAGTCCAAGGTAGGTCACCCTTTCTCCACATGTCAAATGCAAGAGTAACTACTACGGTTTATCACTAAATGAATTACACCTTTCATAAACAATTAAATCAAAGACATAATACTAGACCACAAACAAAGGATACATACAGATAAAAATGGAGAAAACGAGTTTGATGCATGGAAATAAATGAGAATATACATACCTTTAATTCCTCAGCCATCATAAAACTATTTGTATTTTGAACACCTCTTTTAACAGCAATTTTAGCAATCTCACATTTTTCCCATAGTTTCATCATAGAAACAGCCAATCCTTGAAGATTTGTGTTCCTCCCTTCAGAAGAATACATGTGTGAATGTTGTAGCACACAAACATATAGTAGAGAAAAATTTTAATTAAGGAATAAATGTACTTGCCTAATGCAAAGTGGCACCGTAAAGGACGCCCAAGCCTCTTCAATATGGTCATTTCTCGATCTGTTAGCTTGGGCTTTATGCCAAATGGAAGAAGCCGAAAAGGCTTGCGAAAACCAGGGACAACGGCTGGCAATAAATCAGCATCAATGGGCAAAGGGTCACATCCCCACCAATCACTAAAACGTGGGCCTAACCCATCTAACAATCTGTCAGCTTCTTCTTCAAGTTGAAGTTCTCCTTCAATTTTCTTATGCACCTTCTTAGAAGAACCAACTCCTACAACGAAAGAGGATCGAGACTGAGAAGCAGGTGACTCAGTAGATGAATCTGCAGAAACCATTGGTAGCAAGCTAGCCTCTTGTGAATTGGTTGGTTCATTATGCATGCCAGATGTTAAAGAAGTTTCATTGAATATTTTGTCCTTGTCTTCATGGATGTAGCAAGGGTATTTGTAATCTACCCCTCTGTACAAGATGATTATACTTCCAGATCTCCAGACCACCAAACCTCCAGTTTTTCTCTGACAGTTACAGATCCTAATTAGAAAATGTAACTAGGATGTTCATCAATAGGAAAAGAAGGATCAACCAAACTTCAGGGAAACATTAACCTAATTTACTTTCAAAGAACAATGAATGTTATAGAAGAAAGCTGTGAATTATCCAAGTATCTATACAAAATCATGATCAGAGTGGATAAACATTGTCTATGAGCTATGGATACAGTTTCGCCCGTTTCGCGTCTCGGCACCGAAATCTCAATCCTTGCACAAAACTTTTAAAGTTCTTCATCTTGGCAGACAGATGTGCTTTATCCTATTAATACCTCCTAAGTAATAATCGATATGAGATACTTGAACTTCTAGAAGAATTTCATATTCATTCATTTTCCCACTTCTCCTGAACTTAAAGTTTTAAATTTTTAAAGTACCTCAGAAAATTTCAAGTTTCAAGATTATTCTATTTACACTCTCATTAAATAGCACATTCTGCAACACAAAGATTTATATTGAAAATAAAAGCACAAGAACATAGAGAAGACCCTTGATGTAAACTTATAATTATTATGAAAGAATAATTTAGTACACTCTTAGTAGTTACATCACTAGAATCACCATTGACAATCCCAAGCCCTATTTTTTAATAAAAAAAAGTTAAGGAAAGCATTAGAATATGACACTCTGTGCTAGAAAAAGTTAAACCAACGAGCATGGATCTAAATGGTATTTGTTTAAGGATATGTCATCACCCATAAATGATGCAACAGACCTTCACTAACCAAGTACTTTGATATGCAAAAGGTGCACTACAAAATTTCATACAACTGATCACATCATCGTCCAGATATGATGCAAAATAACAACAGTTCTTGCATTGTTGTGGGCCAATATAGGTAAGGAAACTAGTCAATGGATATAAGCTTAGGTTCATTATTTGGAATGTAGTAGGACTTTCGAGTAAAGGACTTGAATTAGTAAATTTGATGTTAAGAGAAAAATAAACATAATATGCATATAGGATACAAAATGGGTTGAAGAAATAACTACAGAAATAAGGAATGCATGTTTCAAGAACGGAAACGCTGGAAAAGTTTTAGAAAACAAATGGAGTAGGTATTATCTTTAATAAGGATGATAAGGATAAGTAGTTGAGGTTAAGAGAAATTGAAGATATAACTATTGCACTAAAATTGATTCTTGAAAATGAGACATAAACGTTTATGAACGCAAGTATGATTACAAGCTCAAATCAAAATCAAAATTTAAGGAGATCTTAGATGAAATTATTCACTGTTTACCTATAAAAAACTTATTCGTGGAAGAGGTTTAGAGAAAGCCCTATGGGGAATGCAGAGATGTACATATTTTAGGTTTGAGGAAAGAAACGAAGACCTTAGTACAAATTGAATTAGGTGCTACTGCTTATGATTTTATAATTACTAATTATTAAAATTATTTTAAATAATAGCTTCAATAAATTTTTTTAAAGGGAATATTTTAAATAACTTTAGTTAAATCGTGTTCATGTACATCCGATCAATTTTTGTCATGCAAATTTGAAAAATATATTTTTAAAATAATGTGTCTTGTCTTGGTTGTCATCATCCATCAAATGCAAGTTTAAAACTTAAGGTAAACTTTAAGAAATATTATCTATTTTGACTCCAAATAAATTTATATTGATTTAGCTTATTCAATTGTGTTTAGAAAATCAAACAATGAAAGATATTTCATTTTCTAAATTCCATAGAAGTATATTTTTTTTAATTATTCATGAAACAATCATTTATCTTCAATTAATTACATATTTAAGCTACCTTATCTGATTAAAGTACCTTTTATATTCCAATTTCAGTTGTTAAACACCTTTTGGTGAAAATTAAGATCACTAAGTTCAAATTTTGTTTCTTTACATACAATATTGTTAAATTTAGCTTCATTAATTAGATTAGGCTGATATACAGATGGTTGAATTATATTTGTATATAATTGTTCAATACACTGGTATACAAGTAGCACTCGGAAAGTCATAAACAACAAAACCTCCTGATCATGTTAGATAAGTATTTGTTTCAATCTCATACCTCATTAAAATTAATCATTGGTAGATTAGAAATTAAAAAAACAATGTTAAATTTATTTTAAAAATATACCTCCAGAATCTCATGGGTTCTCTTCATATTCGTCCGGCACAAGTCCTCGCACTTAATCTTCACCAGCTCTGAGCGCCGCCATCGCTCATGGATCCCATTTACAATCCCCTCAGTGATTCCAGCCTTCCCTATCTTCAATCGCTTCTCCAACCGTACTCCCTCCCTCCTCATCCTCCTCAGCTCCTCTGGCGGGATGGTCAACTCTGCTACGGTGGGCGGCTGTGGTTCAGCATCCTTCCTAGCCCTGGCTTCCGCCTCCCTCACCTTATCCCTCGTCCAAAGGTGGTGAAACCGATTGATGGTGACCCCGGACCCTGGCTGAGGAACCGGTTGCTCCGGGGTGCTCCAGCTCGAATCGATAGTGTAACCGACGCGATGCGTGAGTATTTCCCGAGGGGTGGGGATGAAGATCTCGCCAGCGGATCCGGGGCCGGTGGTGGGGCGATCGTCGGCGGAGGAAGGCGGATGTTGTTCGAGGAAGCCAAGACTGCGGAGCTTCTCGGAGATTCGTTGGATGGCGGAATGGCTGACGGTTTGCGGGGTGGGACTGGCTTGCGGGGGGTGGGTTCCCTTGAGGGGTTTTCTAGGGTTTTGAGAGTGGACGGCGCATCGAGGAGAGGGGAGTCGGGGCAAAGTGAGGAGGTGGGCGTGGAGGGGTTTGGATAAGGGAATGGGAGGAGGAGGAGAAGATAGGGAAATGGGCATTGTTAGTTGCAGGAGAGATAGTGAGCGAGAGAGAGAAGAGAGAAGAGAGAAGGCGTTAGCTAACTCCATACCACATTGTTAGTGGCAGCAGAGGCCAGACAGACGGAGGGAGAGGCGTCAGCCGGGATTAAGGATAAGGATTAAGGATTAAATGAGTTAAGCCGTTTGTGAGGAGCTCGGTTAAAATTTAACTTAAGCTCAGAATTGATCGAGCTCGAGCTCGAGCTCGAGCTGACTCGTTTAACATTCGAGTCGAACTCAAACTTATTTATTATTGGCTCGAGAGCTCGTTAAGTTTTTTCGAACCGAAATAATTCAATCTTAGTATATTTAAAAAAAATACTATCTTAAATAAAAATAGTAAGTTATGTAAGTTCTTGTCATCTTGTGGTTAGAGGATTTTGTTAAATTTTCGTGTGGTTAAATATTCGAATATCATCATTTATAGCCACATGTATTCATTTTAATTTTATTTTTCGAGCCAAACTTGAGCCCGCGATTAAGTGGTTGAGCTC
>JBBPFQ010000025.1:4143071-4157357 GCA_037974815.1 Kaempferia elegans
GGTGGGAAGTTATATCTTCTCACTACTTCACTACCACTAGATCTTCCTTGAATTACCCTCACTCCCCCATGATTTTAACTTTTAAGTCAATAAGATCTCTAGCTACTAATTAAATTTTCTTTCTTGGTGCTTGTACGTTGGTTGTTCGATGGTCTTCTTAGGGTTCTAAGTTAATTATTCTAGCTTTTCTGTTGACTTCTGTCTGTCTTTATTTTTCTTCCTCATGCCTCACCGTGCATGCTTGTCCTACTCAATCAAACCTTGATTTAAGTCCCCTTGGACCATGAGACCTTAACTTAACCTAGTTGTGTGAGCCAGGCTCATCTAAAGAATAGGAAAGAGCACTACTAGGGTGACTCGTGAGGTTTCATTATTAGACGACCTATTTAAGAATTCAGAATATGAGATCCCACTACTCACTAGTTCAGATTAGCTAACCTATGTTGAGTTCACAAATTGGCCATCGTTGGAGATTTAAATACCTAATTACTTTTCTCATTTAATTAGAAAGCCCTTAAACCTTGATCAAACTTGACGAACAAGAGCCAAATCTGATAGAGCTCCAAATTTCCCACTAGTAATTATGGGAGTTTATCATTGGGTTGACCACTGGGTAACACATCATGATGATCTTGAAGAAGCTCATTGCCCAAAGTGAAAAAATATGTTGGTGTAGTAGTAGTCTCTAATAGGCTTGATTTAAGGGGGAAATTATTGTTATACTCATTTCGGAGTCATTAATATGGTTTTAATATTATCAGCTCTTTACCAAATTACACACCTAAGAATATGTATTTACCAAATCACGCACCACACTTTTAAATTTTCCAAAAGACGCAGAAGAAATTATGAAATTCCCTTTTTACCCCTGCCAATAAAATTCCAGACATGTTGGACCTGATATGAAAATATCAGGCCCAACGTTGCTTGAATTTTATTGGCAGGAGTAAAAAGGGAATTTTATAACTTCTTCTGCGCCTTTTGGTAAATTTAAAAGTGTAGTGCGTGATTTGATAAATACACATTCTTATATGCGTGATTTGGTAAAAAGTTGTAATATTATCGACAAAAGGTTTAATTAAGTTGGTCTTTATATGTTATTTAGATACACGTAAAGTGTGCAAGTTTACGAATTTGACTAGAACTTCAAGTGTAGGTTGGAAAAGTTCTAAGTATGTTGAAGCTGGGTAAGGAAAAGTCTAATAAGTGTTGGCTAGCACAAAGACCTAGATCAAACAAAATTCGAAGGTAGAACACTAAAGTGCTAGAGACTTAACAAGGATTTAAAGGAGGGAGCATTGTCAGTGTGAAGACATACGAGATGAGTGATGAGATAACACCATTTTGGAATTTTGAATATATATATCTTTCTGCTTAAGCATGTACACGACAAGAGAAAAAGTGTTATGGGTTGAAGTTGATGAAAATGTTGCATCATTATAAGGATAGATGGGGAGTGAAAAGCATATCACTTCCTTTACTTGCTCAATTCGACAATCATGGTTAGTATTCAATAGGACAAAAGAAATAAGAAAAGCAAGATCGACTAACAAGCTAACATGAATTTTTTATGTGGCCCGGAACCCTTAGTTCCTATTCCACAATCCATAACTCGTTGATGAGTCACTCATTAAATTGTGTTATTTTTTTCCTTTTTAGAAACCTTCCAATGGTAAAGAAATCATTTCACTCTTCTTACAAGATATGGGAATTAGGTGTAAGAAGAGTAGAATGAATATAAGCACACTGAGCTAAATAATATAAGATTGAGCATTTTTAGTAATCTTCACATTGCTCCCCTTGCCCATATTTATAAGTAAACCTTTCAATTTGTTTTAACCTTTAATCTCATTTTCAACCTTAGATTAGTTGATTGATCCATATATATATATACAATCAACTACTGACTTGATTAAATTAGCCTATTACGTACATTGCAATAATAATCCAAATGACTAAAGTGAACCATAAGTTAATTAATGTGGCAAAAGGCGATTCGTTCGCCCCAGCGCCCCCCGCGCCAACCCGTCCCTAGGCCAAACGGAAGAGGTAAATCACGGATAGTTACTAGCCATTAATACAAATAGTCAAGGCATGGAGACACGGGAAATCATAAGTTAACTAATGAACAATGGTTCATAAGTTATCTGGTTATTTTAGTTTGTTGATGTTAGATCAATGAATCAAATGAACCTCTTCAAGGTTTTTTGTTGCTAATCAATCTGAACTAGACCACCAGTCCTTTAATTGTGCATCAATTGTCTAGTTTGACCCTCGAACCAGAATATTTTGTGATATTTTATTTAAGCCTGAATATATTAACTAGTTTGTGAGACAATTCTAATCAACTAAACCTCCAATTTAGACCATTTCTAAGTTTGAGTCTCTTCTTATTTAGTCCCACTTGTAATCCATTATACATGTGTACTCAACTCTTTTTCTCAAGAATTACGATGTCTGTTAAGAGGTTCCACCTCTAGGACTTCACGTGCCAAAAAAGATTTCTTCCAGGCCAAGAGACTTTACCTCTAGGACTTCATCGTCTTGTCAAGTACCTTCTGTACCTATTTACCTATGGAGAACACAACAATTCATCAAGTATCAAGTCTTCGATCTATTTGAACTTTCTTTTATCAAGTATTTTATCCTCGACTTACTTAGACTTTCACTTTCTAAGCATTCTACATGTCCTCATGTTTATTGGTGTAGTCAATACCACATAGTCGAATTTATATTTGAGGTATGCCAAAAGAGTTTAAAGTTAAATTGCATGTATTTTAATTGGTATGTCAAGTGTGCAAATGTATAAAATTTGACCAGAGAAGTCTGGTGGGTCAGAATAACCAAATAAGAGAATCTTAGCGGATTAGGAGCACAAACATTAAATAGAAGAAATCCCGATAGATCATGGACTAGACACTAAATAAAAAAAGCCTAGATAGATTGATTAATTAATTAATACATTAATTAAATTAATTAATTGTAGATTAATTAAGTTAATAAATTAACTAAATTAAATAATTATAAATTAATTAAGTTAATATATTAATTAGACTTATTAATTATAGATTAAGTAAGTTAACAATAATTTGATTAATTAATTACAGATTAATCAAGTAATAGATTAACAAAATTAATTAATTAAAAATTAATATAATTAATTAATTATCAGATTAATTAAGTTAATTGATTAATTAATAGCTTAATTAAATGAATTCTACATTAATCAAATTAATAGAATAATTAAATTAATTAATTATAGATTAATTAAAATTAACAGATTAATTGTTTTAATTGATTACTTACAGAATAATCAAATTTATTAATAAATTAATTAATTATAGATTAATCAAAGTAAGTAATTATTATATTAATTAAGTTAATAGATTGATTGAATTGACTAATTACACATTAATTGAGTGAGCAGATTAATCAATTAATTATAGATTAATTAAATTGATTAATTATAGAATGTTAATTAAATTGATTAATTATAGATTAATCAAATTAATGTTATGACATGTAGACCCCACAATGCTAACACCTTAGATTTTACTTGGTATTCACCTTCTTGAGACGACAATCCAAGGGTCCACTCCCCACTCATAGATACATTATGAAAGCCACTTTCATGTGGTGGAGAGACCTCAGACAAGCTTAAATATGATAATACAATAAGCAAACGCACCTTAAATATGAGAATACAATAAGCAAACGCAAACAAGATTATATAAGAAATCGAAAATGACTTTACAATAATGAATTTTACTTTGTTTGCACTTTTCTTACTTGGATTAGCCTTTTGATACTTGATAAGTGCAAACACGTCTTCTCGCCAAAACATCAAGAACATGCAAAAAAAAAAAAAAAGTCTCTCTTCAAATATTAATGAAACCCTTTTTCTTGGATTACTTTAATGCCTCTTAATTGATTAGGCTTGCCCATATATAATTGATTGTCATATCGGACGACCGTTCAAACACCTACAGAACGATCCTTTTTTTGAATGTCTAATCAATTGGTGACTCATATTAATCAATTAGGAAGCCTCTAATTGATTCCAAAGCTTTTTGTGATATCACAAAAAAGCCCTCAATCGATTACCCTAATCGATTAGTTTGGCCTTAATTGATTGCCCAATTGATTCCAGCACCTTCTGTGTTATAGCGATAAGGATGTCAATCGATTACCCTAATTGATTGGACCAGTTGAATCGATTAGCCTAATCAATCAACCCTTTTTTGATTCACGGAAACAACTACTAATCAATTAGACAATCAACCTAATCAATTAGAATAGTTCCCAATTGATCAGGCAATCTGCCTCATCGATTTGTACATCTTCTGTTCATGAGACACACTACTCAATCAATTATCCTAATTGATTATTTTGGGTCAATCAATTACCCTAATATATTATCCAACCCTAACTCCCTTAATTCGAATTAAGGTTTCTTTGCCCAAACCCCAATCAGCCTTTACCTGTTGGGACTTACTTACCAAGTGTAGCTACTTTATAATTTTTTTGATAGTCAAACTTTCTTAAGGGCTATGTTAAACTCAAAAAGGTCATTATTATAATTATCAAAACATAATCTCTATAATTAATAATTTTTTAGAATTAAATAAGCAAATAAATTAATCAATTTTATCTTCATTTTGTACTAATAATCATCTTTTTTTCCTAGGTTGCGTAAGGTTTTTACTTTTTAGAGAGCTTTCAGGGTAGCAATATAATAAAGAATTAAATATCTAGTTAATCTCAAATTAATGTTTAACTTAGGACCACGTTATACTAATTAATTATTGATGTAAAGATGCACATGCTATTCAATTGATTGTTTAACTAATCTCGGACCAATATTTACAATTAAAAAAAGAAGACAATGATTGATCAAAATTCTATAGCTACATCTTCCTTTATTTTTTTTAGAAAGCATTAGGTATTCAATCATTGTGCCTGTTAATTTTGAAAATGATGGATCCAATTTTATAAAAAAATTTCATTGACTATCAAAATAAATTTGAAAGTCTCACAGGGACACCGATCAATCTAATATCCTAAATTTGTCATTCATTCCTCTTTCTTCTTGAAGTGGTGTTAAATCATTATCATTGTCAATTTACGTAGTCATAAATATCTGTCAAGTAATACTTTTAGTTCAAAAATTATTGTCAAGGCCATCAGGTGGGATATCGCTATCCATATGCATGTGCATGTCAATTTTCAGCAATTATAATAGTTGTTTTTTTATTCTATATCCATTTCAAAATTCATTAAGACTTAACCCATTATAATTTTATTGAATCCCTAATTTAAAGTATAACATGGGATAAATATAATGAATAAAGATCATATGTGAATGTCAATATTGATTAAAACCATTACGGCAATTAATATATATAATGTTTTTTGTCGCCCCATCCTTATAGCCGACCTTGCCTCATCATGCATTATTGATCTCTTTTCCCTCTTTGTTACTTCTGTCTTCCCAAACACAAGCAACTTCTTGCCAACCTCATAATGTTTAGCCTTCTTTCCTACATCATCGGCCTTCCTTGCATGCCGCATATCAACGATCACCCCATTGCCACCTTCCTAGATGAAAATACGACTAGAAGAGAGCCCAACATTTTTTTTTCCCACCTTGTGCTCTCAAGGTAGGCAATAGATCATCACTAATGACCGGGCAGTTGCCATTTTAGATTTAGTTTTTTCCCAGCTATGACACATTTGTAGGGATTTTTCTCCAAATGAGATTCGCAACTAAGGGATATATGCAAGGTTTCTGGATCATCCGCCGCAAGTGCTTCCCGATTTAAGTTGGTGGCCGGTGGGAAACTTCCGTGGGGCCGGACCGACCACCCTCAGAGATAGCTGGGCTAATCATTTGTCCCCTCGTGACGGTGCGATGATTAAGGCATGTGAGATTGCCACATGAGGTAAAGAGGTCGAAACTCGACATGTATGAGCATATACCTCCCCCATGCTTTGACCATTTGCACTAATGGCTAGTAGTCATCCGTGATTTACCTCCTCCGTGTTGGCGTGGGGACGGGTTGACGGGGGCGCTAGGGGTGAGTGAATCACTTTTTACCACATCTCGTAGGTAATAACTTGAGGGAATCCCACCAGGCCGAAAGGCCGAAAGCCGCATAACTTTCCATGATCCATTGGTAATATCTAGAGGAAAAAGAGGGGGAGATAGAAGAGGATGACGCCACATAGTTAGGGAAGAGGTAGAGGAGGTAAAAGGTTTAATTGGAGTTATGGCTTCTTAAATGAGAATATCTAGAAGTAGAATTTCTATGTGAGCCTTGCCTATAGTACTTTTATACTGCCTAGTGAGGTGGCTAATAATGTAGAAGAGGAGAGTGTACTAATGAGTAGTGGACATGGAGCTATTGTCCCTTAGGGTTTTTGGGTTTATGGAGGCAACAAAAAAGATCAGTGGAGGAGTTCAATACTGGCTTGTGGCAATGTGGGAAGTGAGAGTTTAATAATGAGTGCCAAAGATTTTTATCCATGTTGGTATTTACATGTGATCTTTATTGACATGACAAAGCAACACATGATGACTTTAGTAGTAATCAGATTAAATTAATATATCAAAGGTCAGATTTTAAAGACTACTAGGTTTTCATCTAGATCATCTAATGCATTCTTGGTTATATGAATAGAATAATATTAGTAAAATATTCAATTTACTTTTAACTTATTTTTCATCTAATTAATACTTTCAATTAATTTGACTTAATAGACAATTCATTTGGTTTATTCAAAATGTTCAATCTACCTCATTCATTTGGCACATCTGGGTTGGTCAATCCATATGATACGCTCAACTTGATGTTGGGACTCTAATAATGTGGTATAAAATGATCAGAAAGTAGGGCAGTGAATACGGATTCTTCCTGCCATTTTAACTTACAAATAGAATATGCAGTGAAATAAAAAATAAGATAAAATACTAGTGCTAACATCTGTGTTTACATTGTTTAACACTTTCATTCCTATATCCATGATTTAAGATTGGCAACCACTTCCAAAATCCTTTTATACTTTGTCCCTCTAGGGCTTCTTTAGTTTTAGAGGTGGAGAAACCTCTTACAAGAATTGCAAGAATTACAATTGACACTTTATAATTGAGAGGAAGAGAATTTACAATGTGCTTAGAGTGTTAAGAATGTAGTGGTAAGCATTAACTCTAAATGTCTACATATGATCCCCTTTTATAAGTGTCTCCAAATGTCTTCAACTATTATTTATCATTTTTTTGCACTAACATCGATCAATCAAATGGATTCCACCATCAATCAACTAATGCATTGTAGCTGTTATACCATCCAACAAGTCCCCTCGGAGCGGTGCGATGGTTAAGACATGGGAGGTTGCCACATGAGGTCTAGAGGTCGAAATTCGACGTGCCCGAGCATATACCTCCCCCATGTCTTAACCATTTGCACTTATGGCTAGTAGCCACCCGTGATTTACCTCCTCCGTGTTGACATGGGGACGGGTTGGCGGGAGCACTGGAGACGAGCGATTTCACCTTTTACCACATATTATACCATCCAACAATTGCCACATATTTTTTTTCTCATTAATAGCTCTCTCTAGCTTTTCTGATTCAACTTCATTGACTGATTCTGATTAGTCAACTCCTTAGTCCTAAAAATAAATATTTTATTCATTGTCTGGACAATGCTCTTGAGTTGACTATGTTGAAGTGGAGGTGCATATCGATGACCGGTGTGGTAGAGGGGCTATTAAAACTTTCCTGCAATGTTCGTGTTTTAAAAGATATAAGCAGCGGAAAAAAAAGAACACAACAAAAGTAAATCATAAATTGTTGTTTAACATAGTTTGATGATCCCCACAAGGACCCCTACATCCGCAACTATATATGATCTTTTAGATGGATCAATCCCGAATGTTTGCTAATCTTTTTCCTTCTCGACAACACAAAAGTGCAGAAACCTCTCAAAGTTTAGAACTCAAGATTTACAAGAAAATATATAAAAGCTAAAAAAAAAAGAAAAATAATAATGTAGGCATTGTTTGCACTTCATAGTTGTTGATCGGTTTTCATAGCCCCCTAAGCACCTTTCATACCCTTCTTCTTGGTTTCAAACTTATTCTTCCAACGTCATAAGATGATAGTCATTAGTTGACTATTAACTTACTGATCTATTGTACTGAATCTTGATACTGCTTCCATGTTCGTGACTCCATTTGAATTGGTTGTTATATCATCAGTCAACTAAACTTAACATCAGTTGACTGATCGATCTTGAATTGATTAAAAATATATTCTATTCTTGCCCAAAAGGATCTCAATCAAATGGATAGTCGACTAGAAAATATTTTGTTTGTTGGCCAAATAGTCAAATAATTAGTCATATGAACCTTACTCATTAGTTCACTCATCCAAACCAATACTATGTTAGGTGGCGTTTGGTTAAATAATTAGAATGACTATGAATATGCGTTTGATAGTAAGGAGGAATGAGAATGACAATGAAAATAAAACCCACCAAGTTATATGATTTTGATGATTTCTATAAATATGAAAATCATTCCCAAATTGTCATTCCCAAACACACAATCCAAACACGATCTTTTACTATGTATCATTTCATTTCCTCATTCCCAAACTCACAATTCAAACATTATCTTTTGCTATCATTCTCCATTCGCTCATTTCCAAACCCACCAATAAAACATCACCTTAAATTGACCAACTTATGGTTTTAGTTTATTAGTCAACTAAGTGTTTCATCAATCGAGTCATCCATTAGTTAATTGGATTTCACACTGATCAACTGGTTAAACTACAATACTCTGAAACACTTGGGGTATTAAATTTCTCACCCACAAGTCAACTAACATCCCATCCCATCCCAATTGAGTGATACCCTAACTGCAACTACCTGACTACCTCTAAGATTGAGTTCGCTTAATTTGATATCTAGCCTTGTCCCTGATATAGGTCACTCCATTCTCCTTGAACTTTTTTTTTTTAATGTTGGTGATGGGTTCTCATGAAAGTTCACTATCTTCTTTCACAAGTCCTTGGCATCCTTATCATCATCTATTTGACGCAAAACTTTGTTAGGTAAAACATAAACAAATTAGGTACTTTGTTGTTTGCCTAAAAATTAACTTTCAATTTGGCTCTTGATCCATTTGCTTTTCTTGAGAGGTATTCCCTGATCGTATCGTTTGGAGTTTCAAAATCTTTTCTTCAAACAAACCAATTGTTGATATCGATTTGTGTGGATGTCGCCATGCAACTCTTGTAAACCAAGAAATACTTCACGTCATATGGGGTGGCTGATTGATGTCTCAGCCAAGAAATACTTCGAACTCCATTCATCTCTAGTTGCTTCTTTATTCTTCCTTTAATCTTGTGCTTGAAAGAGACTTCTTCGCCTTCGAACTCCATTCATCTATTTGAAAATGTACAAACTATAAATTTTACGTGATTCAGAATATCCAATTCCTACTCGATATATCCACGATCGACCTATATATGACTTTAGTATTAGTAGCATTGTTATTTTTTTTTTTTTGGACATCTTCTAGGAATATAACCTCTTGTAATCCTATCACTCAAATAGGCCCTTAATTGTAGCAACACTCTCTCTAGAATCAAACACGAGTAATGGTGGCGAAGTCACCAAGAAATCGACATACACAAGACTTTCTGCCTATTTGTGATCTACTAAAATTACTTCTTGATCGACAAAAATCACCCACACAGATCGCCTCATTTAGATCTGGACCTCTTCCACCGCTGACTAAGTTTTAATAGACTAAAATGTCACTTTAGTCAACTAACCTGGATAAAATTTTAGATATATTCTTATGTTGTCATTTTAGTCAACTAAACTACTATTGTTGGTTGACTATCCAATTAAAAAAACATTGTCACTTTTACTTGCCTAAACTGGATGAAATTTAATGCTGAAGCTTCTATTGCAATTTTGGTGGGCCAAACTGTCATTTTTGGTAAACAAACAATTTGGGTCGACTAGAATACTAATTTTGGTTGACAAAAGTTCTGATTTTAGGAAAAAATATATTATTTTGATTTTCATATAGTGAAGTTTAGAATCCATAACCTTTGGGATAAGAGCCTTGCTTTCTATTTACTGAGCTAAATAGTTTATTGCTCAACTACACTATTTTTTAGACTTTAACCTTCCCTAGTATCTTACCCTATTAGGAATTCTCATGCTAAGAGACTTTCATCTCTAGTTAAGACTTCACCTATTGCTCAATCTTATTGCAGGGACTTTCACTTATCCAATCTCATCATTAGAACTTCTACTTGTCAAACCTCACTAATATAGGGCTTCCACAGACCTAACCTTAGATCAACCTTTACCTATCAGAATTTCCTATCAACCAAATGTCTCGGGGACTTCACCAACTCATCTTCAACCACTTAACATATTGCTCCCTTGATTTTCTTCTTCAACAGATGAGGTGTCTCTTATTTTGTCATCAATTGCCATGAAGACAATTCCTACCTTGTGTTGCATCCCTCCATCGGATACCTCAGAGGAAGATGTAATTTCATCCCAAGTCGCTTTCAAAATTTCAACTTAGATTTTGTTTTGATTTCTTCTTTTTCATTTTCCTTCAATTTTGGGCAGAGGTCTTGCATATGACATTGTTCATAACAATGAAATCACTTTATCTTGAAAAATGCTAGATAGGGAGTAGATAAATAGCACATGTTACTTTTTCTCTATTTTAAAAAAGTTGAGATAGTAGCAGAAGCAATAAACACAAACAATATTAATATTTTTCTTTTTTAGTTGGTTCATAACCTATGTTGCTAGTCCAAGGCCCATGTGTAGGACCCTTGAGATCGACAAGAGGAGGTAAATAGTCTGCAATATAAAAACAATACCCTTATCAAGCGATTCAACTTTAACCAAACACACTTATAATAATTAAATAGAATATAAAGAATAAAAGAGTATGAGACACAATAGATTTACTTAGTTTCACAATCAGATGATTGCTACATCAAGACAGTAGAAGCTCAATTCGTCGATACTCCTTTGTCGGATGCGGAGAAGTCTCATACACATAAATTAGCGCTTAGAACGTTACAGCTCAAAATTAGATGATTACAGAGTGTGTGATGCATTGAATAAACTGGACTAAAACTCTATTTATAGCTCTGGTAAAAAACTAGCCGTTGGGATTCCGGGCGCCCCCACGTAGGCACCAACGGGTATTTTCACAACGACAATGCGAAGATGACTAGGTAAAGTTTTATCCAGTTTCGGGTGCCCGAACCTAGTCTGGGCGCCCGAAAATGTGTTGTGCTCGGAAGTGTGTTGACCTGACACCCCACTGCAACGGTCAGAGTTGAGTACAGGAGTTAGAGAAGTGTAACAAGTTACACTTCTCTTATCAAAATTAAATACAGATGTAGTATTAAAATAATTTTACCAACTCAAATATTGTTATATGAGGTTCTGGGAGTTGGCGTTGAGCTGTCGACAGCGGTCGGAAGTCCAAAACAGCAGTTCAACATTAGGTATGAAGTTTTGGAGCACTCGAGAAGTCGTAGAGCGCTTTAGTACTTGTAGAAAGTGTTGTATTGCATTGGCTGGTCAAACTGCCCTTTTATGAAGGATTAAGGGCGCCTTCAACACCTCTGAAGGCGCCCTCAGCTCAATATTCTATCCCTTTGAGCTTGAAGCAGATAACGGCTGACATCTGTGCAACTCAAGGTCTGGAGGGCGCCTTCAACGCCATGGAAGGCGCCTTTAGCGCCAGTGAAGGCGCCCTCGCGCCTTTGGTCGAGAGCAACAACTTCTGCTTGGGGGCGCCTCCAACAACCCAGGAGGCGCCCTTAGCACTGTTTATCTACTATCAAACTCCACTTTTGACCCTGCAAAACAGTATTAGTGCCATAGAAAAATATATACCCAGTAAAACAAAATTAGCACAGTAATATGAGCAGTATTAATTAGGCCTTGTCCCTCCAGGACTAAAACATAGTCAAGGTATTCAGCTTAGATCTCCAAAATGGTTCTAAGTTGGTTCGATGTCTACTGTTCCTTCCAACAGGAAAGCGTCCTCACTAAGTCACTCTCCTTTAGTGACTTACCTTACTTACCTTCCAGAATCGTACATCCGGACTCTGCCGGAATCCAACATCCAGTCTTCCATCGGGAATTGCACATCTCGGTCACCTTCCGGAATCGGACATCTAGACTCTCTACCTACATCGAGAATTGAACATCCCGATGTGACGAAATCACACATCTGGGCTTCACTCCCATCGGGAATTGAACATCTCGATGTGCCGGAATCGGACATCTGGACTTCACCTCCATCGGGAATCGAACATCCCGATGTGTCGGAATCGGACATCCGGACTTCACCCATCGGGAGTCGAACATCCCAACTTGAATGCAATGGGAATCAGACATCCCAATGTAGTACAACCTGCAAGCTTCATAGAGTTGTTAGATCACACAAAGTCTAACTTTAACATATTTGTCATTCATCAAAACATGAGTTTGATTATCAATGCAAACTGCACCAACAGGGTCATCTTGGACATTTAGAATATGGCTCACCCGAACCTATTTTCCATCCTTCCTTGAGTGAGCTTCCTCCCCGGCTTCTCGTCCCTCGGATCGCTGCATGAGTCCTTCTTGCTCCGCAGGTGTACTCTTCCGTAGCTCCTCGTCCCTCGAATGCACCGAGCTCGTCGACTCTTTTTCACGACATCCTTCTCGTTTGCCGTGTCTTTCGCTTGACTTATTGTGTTCCTAAGTTCTTGCATACTTAAACACAAGGTTATTTAACCACATAATCTAACTTAACTTGGTTGATCACATCAAAACTGACTTGAGGTACCAACACCATGATCATTGATCATTTTTATTAGTCAATCCACTAAGGAAACGTTTAAGTACAAAGAATCAAGTATGAATATCAAGTACCAAAATTAATGATATTGACAACAAGAATGAAGTCTAGGTTTGATCATAGTTGTCAAGAAGTATTTCGGTGTTGTAGCAGAATTTCGAGCAACACAATAGTCGTTCAGCGTAGAAGAATGATGTTTTGAGCTCCTGATCGAAGGTCCTTTTTATAGCTTGTTCCAGGCACCTGGACCATCTCCATCCACATCTACTGAGGCCTATTTGATTCATCTTCATTGCTCAGTTATCCAACACTAGGCGTCTAGACCACCCGAGGGCACCTGGACCATTATGTGGCTGCACTTGAACGAGGCTCTGTCTGAGTTGCCTTTTTCCCTTCTGAGGTACCTAGACTACTCTCGGGCGCTTGGAACCTGAAATGTTCTAGCCAATCAGACCATGTCAACTTAGTTTCATGTGTGGTTGAGTTCGGGTCTAACTAGGCGCCTTGACCCACTAAGGGTGCTCATACCTCTGATCGCCTAGGTTCACTACAAGCGCTTGGAAGCTCCTTTTCCAGCCAACTTCCATCTTTGATTTCCTACATCATAGAGTTAGAAAAATAAGCACAATATAAGAGTAGGAATAACTTGATAGTCTTGGGATTGCCCAACTACTTTGGATTTCACTGAAATCCTAAGTCGGACGACGATTACTGTTCCCTTTGAAGGAATACTTTCTCACCTACTCCTCTCAGGAGAGTTTTGTTGGTCTCGTGCAACCGACAAGTAGGGGTGAATTGCCTGGATAAAACAAAAATAACATTTCTTGATGATTTTGACATTAAACAAATTAACACACTAAATTAAAATGGAAATAAATAGAAAGAAAGTACGAGATAATTGATTTACTTGGTTTCAACAGGGGAAGTTGTTAATTCAAGGCAAGTGAAGTGCATTATGAAGATCTCGTTCTCGAATGAATCGTCAGAGGCAGAGAAGTCTAGTATACGAAAATAAATCTCGAACAGTGAAAACTGAAATTGGAAATGAGTACAATGTTTGTTGTGTAGAAAATAGCTGAATCAGGGTTCTATTTATAGCTCTTGGTCGAACTGTTGGCATGACAATTTCGGGCGCCTGGACCAGGTCTGTAATGGCAACGACTCTTCAAATTGTCATTGGATAAAATTTATCCACTTCCGGACACCCGAACTGTGCTAACATGGACTCGAAGTCAATCCCGGCTGCAACGGCAACTCAAAATTGCATCTGAGCACCCTAGTGCTCCGGGCGCTTGGACCCAGTCTGGGCACCCTGGTATGTTCTGAATGCCCTTGTAAGGGAAAAGTCAACTCTGCATTGACGTTTCAAATTCCGCT
>JBBPFQ010000025.1:4186517-4196537 GCA_037974815.1 Kaempferia elegans
TGAAAGAAAAAAAATGTTCATGCAAAAAATCATGGATATCAACAAATCTTAAAATTGTAGCATCTAGTCTTTTGTTAGATACATCATTCGATTCATCCACCAAAATATAAAATTTAAAATATCCAATTTCATCACGAATTTTATTTCTAACTCTGTTACCAACAATATGTAAGATTTTTTTTTCTATCATTCTATTTTTCTAAAAGTTTTAGATCTCAATGAATTTTCAGAATCTAAAGATTCATCATGATCTCTCAATCCACATACTTGCAAATTAAGTCAATAGATGTTCTCAATTGTTGTCGCAAGCCTTAATTGATTCTTTTGAACTTTAATCGATTCTTTTGAACTTTAATCGATTCTTTTAAATCTATTTAGAATATTCTCGATTCATAACTTTATCTATATGTCAAGTTGCATTCATCAATGTTTTATTGTGTATCGAGTTAGAATTCTCTCATGTAAGGAAAAAAAATACACTTGGCACTATCATTAACATGTTTCTAACTTCTGAACCCTTCAAGCAATCTAGGATAAATTCTAATGTTTATTAAGCATGTAAAAATCACTAGAGATAGTCAATTAAAATATGGGAATACATAGAAACATGCATGATAAGCATCCTAGGATTTTAAAATATTTCTGCATTGTTAAACAACCCAATTAGGTCTATGTTAACACTAAAGCTAAATTTGGTAGGTGAAATTCATCATCTCAGACCCCCTCTAACCCCGACTGGCACACACCATTAGGAAGGAATAAATTAAAAAATTATAGATGTTCCCCACAGAAGAGGGTATAGTCACATAGCTTTACTAGAATTCGACCCTAGCATGATTCAACAATTCTACCCTAATTACATCTCAACTATATCCGAGAGTTAACACGATGATAGCCACTTGTGTGAAAATTTAATTGTTGTGAAAATGGTGGGAATGAGTTCATACATATTATGACAATGTGATAATTGACATAAAATAAGCTAGTTATCAAGGATTATAAATCAAAATACAATTTGAAATCAAAATAATAAACCAGTTCCACTATTTGAATTGATTGAACTAAGCATTCTAATCAATTAAATCAAATACTAGTTGACTGAATTCTATCATAGTCACCTGGATGTTTAAATGATCATTATTTCAATTTAAAAATTCATAAATAATTTTTTAAAATTTAAATATTTGTGAATTTTTATGCACAAGTAACAAATTTTCCTTAACTTAGAAAAATGTTTAGTATGTTACTTCCCGATCTAATCTAAGTATCATATGACCATTCAAGCATGATTTGTCTAACCCCATTATTTCAAAACACATTTATTAAACTCTTAAATAGATCGATTTTGACGATTCAAAAATTTTAATGATAGTGCTAGATTTGCCCTAATTATCAAAACTTTCTATCATCTAAGTGCTTAGTAGGGGTGTCAAAAATGAACCTTACCCGATGACCCACCCTGAATCGACCCGAAAAAAATCAAGTTCAAGTTGGGCATTTTCGGATTCGGGTCGGGTTGAAGGGTTTCGGGTTGAAAACTTTCGAGTTGGGTCGGGTTGACCCGAATTTAGGGATTAGTTGATTCTTTAGAGTTAAATTAAATTTTATTTTAAAAATTAAGATATTTTTATGTATATTAATATAAATATTAGTATAATAATGATGGAATATTGAGATAAAAGTGAAGAATTATTAAAAAAATGACCAAAAAATTTATTTTAGATCGGGTTATATGGATTATCCAGGTTGAATTCAAATTGAGGGATTTCGGGTTGAGGGTTAAAAAAAAAATTTCATAATCCGACCCGAATCCGACCCATCCGAGTTAACACCCTTAGTGCTTAGTGTGACTAGCATACGATTTATCATGGTTTCGACTTTCGTGTACTTTGGCATTCAAAGTATACAATAATCAACCACCCACCATAATGCACAACTCATGTAATTACCAATAAGAATTTCTGTCCATCAAACTATCATTTGAATCAATAAGAGTATGGTTAGATTCATGAGGCTTTATGAAGTTCATTTTAAGTCTGGGAAATTAAAAGTTGATAATGGCATGAACAAAGTCACGATCATAAATACTTTATGACAAATACCGTTTGATTCATTTTATATTAAAAAAACAATTATTTGCTTAATATATTTGCATGACTTTTTGTTAATTCTAGTATCGAAAGTCCTCTGAGGAATCATAGCATCAGAGATATTTGATCTTCTTCCTTTTTCAGAATAAAAATTTGAGAAGCTAGCAAAAATAAGCTCATGAACCAGAAAAAAAAAACAACTAATCCACAAATGAACTCATTGAAATTGCTGATTCATTAATTCAAAGATTACAATATCTACATTCAATAAATTTGACCATCAATAACATAAATAGTTTACAAGGAAAGGCAAAAGTTTAAGGTAGCTGGACAACAATGTAGTTCTAATATCAAGACTGGTACAAGAGAATTATCAGGAAATAATTTCACATTATAACATAAGCAGATACAACAGCCTACAACAATCTCAGACTCAGTTCAATTTCCATTAGTAAATTCTATGCGAAAGATTCTTACTAGGGAGAGATTATGCAGAAAATAATGATTTTAGATCCCTCAAAAACAAAGGGAATGAAACTAGCTGGTGAGATTTCAGAAAATGACAAAAAATCATCATTGGTTCACTAAGACCTCTTGATTCATAGAAGAAACTCCTACCTATGTAAATTGGCTTCTAGCAAAGCAAATGGGAGGATCATGCTTCTTAAGCCAATTCAGTCCGGGAAAGTGGACTAGAATACCATGTTAAGCAACATAATCTAGAAAGATTAAGAAACCTATGTAAAATTTTGATGGATGACAAGAATTGTCTTTATTATTTTTTTTTTTTTTAATACATCAAGAACCTTATAGTGAGTTTCAATCAAGTATACGTCTGTCATACATATATAATCACCAATAAAAGCTAAGAAATAATATAATCCACCAATACTGGATTCTGGACTCAAACCCCATATAAACAAAGCTAAAGGTAAGGGAAGCACATTCATAAGTACCAGAAGAAAATGATGAACAATGTTGCTTACTCAACTCATGTGCTTCACATTAAAACTAGGAGGATAGAATATTAACAAAGTCTTTAACCTTGATACAGAGGGGTGGCCAAGTTGAAAATACCACTAGTATGAAGTTTTCTTTGTAGTAGAATTAGCATTAGTGTTAGTGGAGAGATGTTTGTCTAAGTAGTAAACTCCATCAAATTTATGACTTCCACTAATCATCTTCTTGATTCGCACATCCTAAAAACACAATGGATAGACTAGAAGTGTCCATAAGATATTAAGGATTTGATGAGAGCGCTAAGAGATAGCAAATCCATAAGAAACTTTGAAACATAAAAGATTTTGTCTAATACTAAAGAGGAGGTATGTATGGAACCTCGTGCTTTGACTCATATGTGAGAGCCATGAGCAATAAAAATAGTTGGAGAGATAAAGGGCAGAAGAAAAAAAAGTGAAGATGCACTAGAGTCAAGTAATGGAGTCATTGGAGCAAAGGTAAAGCTGCCACCTTGAGTAATGGAGTCATGAACTTGACTGTAGAAGCAAAACTAAAAGTTGAAGTCATTATTGTAAAATTAAATTTAAGGAATTTAAGAGTAGAGTCTAGAATCACTCATATTCAACAAAACTGATGACTAATATTGTGGCCACTTGAGTAATTCGAAAGTTGAAGAGGTGTGGTGATATAAATGCATTTGTAGTGGGTGGTTGTGCACTTGTACTAGCAATGTTCTGATGAATGATTAATGTGACTACAATGAACACAAAGTGGATATGTAGAATGTCTATGTTCATGTCCTTGTCCTCTATGTCCTCCTCTAGCAAAATGAGCCATGACTTTTTGGATTAGTGGTGGTACATGATAGTGTTGCACGAAGGACTCATGCTAAAGTGTTTTAGAAGGATAATACATTGGTAAGTAACTGTGACTAGACTATGGAAATCATATAATTAGACAAAAAAATTCACCACTTGAGACTATTCATGTCAACACTTTAAAATTTTAAGTTTCATATAAATACAATAATATATGGTTAATTTAACTAATGTCAAGAGAAGCAAAATATTACAGCACTCAACAAAGATATCTTCATATACCTAATATATACAAGATACTTTGTTCACGAAGACACATTTGATGAAGATAATCCAAAATTTCCTTAGGCATAGAGAGAAACACTACAAATAAGACTATTATTGATTCTATACTATGGAGGAGCCATGTACAAATAATAAAATTTGCACTTAGCCATGCTGAGAAGGTTGCATCTTTTCCATCTGAAGGTGGTAAAGTTAGATTCCTATCCTTTTCCACAGGAGCCAACAAGAATTTTGAATATCAAGCCCATAAAATTTAGTTGGAATTGCTGAGTTTAATATTCATTCTAGTAGCACTATTTGATCTGGGATTAATTGTAAAGAAAGATGTCATCCTCAATGAGATTAGCTATAAAAAAAGAATATCTTTTAAAAGGCCATCATTTTTATTTTTTTTTAATTTTCTATTTTATAACTTTTCTATTCGTTTAAAGGCACCACATTGAAAATGGGCTAATACCTACTACTTTTGGAGACCACAGTAGACAAAGCCCACAACGGGTGGGGATCATGGCAGAACAAGGCTTCTAGTATTCACTAGCATCACAACTCCTCACCTAAGATTGGGTTTCAAGGCTCATCTAGTGAAGGTGGAGTTCATCATCTACAATAGGACAGCACGATGTCAAGGACAAAGGATGATTCTAAGCTCATGTTCATGAGGTGTCATTGTTCATAGTATAGGAACAGGGGAAAGCGAAGGAGAAAGGGGAAAGGATTGGGTAGCTCTAATGTCAAATTAAGAAGGAAATTGCATATTTCATACCTCGAAGGATATTTACAATTATGATATACATCTCAAAGAGACAGATTATTCTTAGACTAGGCAATATATGACCGGTAAAGTAACTCTTATCTAGTCTAACAGATACAATTTTGTTTGGTATATACAAAAGTGGACTAATAAATGTCAAGCACCTCGAGTAAATTGTGCATTAACACTAACTCATTTTGTGATTGTGTTACACAACTATCCATTCAGTTTCTCAATTATGCTTGTGGTTGCCATAATATACAACCACAGCAAAATCAGGATGGCATATGTATCATGTTAAAATATAACTCCAATAATACAAATATGATCTAGCTTCGGGATAGTGGTGATTCGGTATTCATATTCCAGATCTAGCAATTCACTTTGTACTGTACTTTTCAGGAAAGGTCCTGGAAATTCACTCAAAATCATAGAGATTAGGTGTCATGTGTTAGTGTCATCTCAAATGAGATGGTAGCCATAGAACTTGATGCATAGGAAGAAAGATGAACTCAATGATTGTTTAATTAGATTGTTGAAATGCTCGTGCATAAATTAACCTTGAAATACCTTCTTCCAATCATAATCCACAATAAATACACTAGCTACATCTACTCACTGTTACAAGATTAAATAGCTAAATTTTTTTATCAGTAGGTATTTGATACTTTAACAGAATCTAGCATAGTTTGGGCATGTCAGTTAATACCTGTTGTATGCATTTTATTTCAATGTCAAGTTTGTCCCTTCCAGATCAAAAATGTATTGACATATATGGTATCTAGTTAAACTGACAATCTAGTAGAGGTAGAATCTTACAGCAAATTACGTCACTTATCAAAATTTTCATATCAATAGAGAATCATTTATGCAGTAAATGTTGAGTGCTTCTTTAGATGCATTTACGAAGCTCAAGAAAATTTGGAAAAAAAAAAAAAAACATCGCAACATCATCACTAGATTGAAATAATTTTAAAATAAAGGAAATTGAAGTTTTTCTTTAGGGTATGAAACAGAAAATTTGATAAAAATTGAACTAGGGCTTGAAAGTGGAGGTCTGAGGGAGTGAGATGGGACCGCGGCGAGGGTCATTTTCATCATCAAGAAGCCTTCGCACCCGCCTCTTAGCGCAATACTGCCGATCGAAGTGCTTCACCTGCCCAATTTCGACCCCCAACCGTTTCGCATAACCGAAAAGAAACAAAAACAAATGGAGGAATCTAAGGGAATGAAATTACGAAATACCCAGGTGGGGCGGCACTTGGCGGCGAACTCTGCCCGGGCAGCTTTGCAGTCGGCAGGGTAGAGGAGGCCGACAGTGGCGATCTCAGTGGGCTTCTCGGCCGCCTTCTCCTCCAAGCAGGCATAGAAGGCGTCCCGTGCCTGTTTGTCGAATCGACCCAATGAAACGGACTAACAGAGAGACGACCCGTAGTAGAGGAGGAGGAGGAGGAGGCTTGCCTTGTAGCAGGCGGCTCTGCCTTGAGCTAGCACGTCTGTCATCACGGCGTCTTGGCCAAGTTGCGTCGGCGATGTGGACATCTGCAGCGGTGGTTTCGGCCTTCTGCGGATCGGACTCCTCTTCCAAAACCTGAAGGCGGCCGCCGGCCTGTTGCCCGGCCTCTGGTCTGCTGTGTGCTACTTTATAGTGTCGTTTGGATACATGGGCTGGAAAAGCTCAATTATACAAGTCAGCCCATGAAATGTTTCAACTGATAGCTGCCAACTGCTCTGACGAACTAACCGAATAAACTGACATTTCATGGAGTTAAAATAAAATATAACAATAGTTTTGCTGAAAGCCTAAGCATTCAGCCTTAACTTTAGCATGGCTATGTAAACACGTGTGCCCCCCAATAGAAAGCAAAAGTGTGTCTGTCTCTAACTGATAAAATTTTATGTATAAAATTCAAAATTCAAAATTAATTAATGTGTTGTTAGTATGTTCAATGATGTATTTTAAAATATATAATCTCATTTGCGTTGTGCTTAAATATGACTCTACACTTTCCTCTTTTGCTGTCCAAGAATTCATTTTCATTTTGTGTGCTTTATATATATGGTTTATACATGAAAATTATTGTGAATTCAACACATTGCATTATGGCACGGTTTATACATTCATTAAAATTATGTAATGTACGTTGATGCGTCCTAAAATTTGCCTCCTTATTGGACGTAAAAACATCCTCCAAGGATGAGGATGAACTTGTGTGGATCAACACATGTCAAAGGGTGACAAAGACATCCGGTAAATATTCTCTAATGCTTAAATTAGTTGTGTTGTAATATTGGAGGTGGAAGCAATTGAACAAAGTAGACAAAACAATAATGGTCTAGGTCTAGAGGGGTCATACTAACTTATGGCCGACACTTACAGGGTCTAAATTCAGGGTCATGTCCAATTATGACTCATCCCTTAAGGATCATGCCCGGTAATGATCGAAGCTTATAGTTCTTGAGGGATCAAGCCTAAAGACTTTGAAAATTTTAGAATGCTCGGAGAGTCAAGCGGGTCGAGCACCTCGGAGGGCCGTGTTGCAAGGGCAACTTGGGAGGATGGGGTAGTGTGCTTAGGCTAGCAAGCCATATGGAACACTTGGGATGTTGAGCTGCAAGGGCAACTAGGAATGATAGGTTACTCATAGAATATTACATAATTTTTAAAAAAATAAGTTTGAAGGTAAGTTGTTGTGCATGCAACTTGCAACTCTTACATAACAATCGACTGGCCAATTAACTATTAGTCGTAAAATATTTTTGACCATGTGAAGAAAAAGTTTAATAAAGTTAGTCAAGACGAAGACATATAGAAGAAAAATTTATGAAAATAAATGAACTATTAATTTAAAATAGAAAAAAATAATAATTTAAATATGATTTATTTTGACTCATGATACGGTTAGACTAAAGAAAATTAAAATGTAGTGTTATTCGATAAATCTAGAAAATAGAGGAGCAAATTAAAAATTAAAATAGATGCATGGCATGATTCAATGAATTTGACTTTGTTTAATGATCAAGAGAAAGAGGTGAAACATGTCATGCATATAACTAATTGAGCTAGTTAGAACTAATTAAAATAAACCATTTGACTTGAAAAAATGTTTATTTATCTATTTAAACCAAACTTTCCCTCGCATTTATGAGCTCATTAATATAGTTGATTTGATGTTAATGGTCACATGCTATGCATGTGCCTTGCTTTGTGTAAGTTGAAAAAAAAAGATATATTACTTCTACTACAAAAACACATTCATAGATATTTTTGATACTATTAGTGCATGAGACTCCTCGAAAGCATATCATATGTCTTGGATCGATCCCTAAGTAGATTTATAGGCACACTTAAGGAAAATATAGTCGTCTACTTGCCTAATCTACCATATTAATATAAAGAAGAACAAGGGCGAGTAAAAGTTCATCCTTTCAAGAGCCCCATTTGTTTTGGCTAAGCTAAAGATTATTTTAAAAAATTTGTGAACAAAAGTTGAAAATAAGAGATGATAAGTTAAAGCATATATATATAGTTATTACAATATGTTCGTTGCTTAACCCATTTAGGAGGAAAGCATTGTAAATTCATGATAAAAAATAGTGAAAGCATCATATCATTTCAAATGTTGTTTTCAAAACCTATTCGACATCACCATCTCCTTTCTATGTGTTCGACACCAATTTAAGATTTCATAAGTTGTCATGAAGACTAGCCTTAGTGCTTCTCCTTTTAATAAAAGAAAATTGATAAGGTGGTATATCAGCTCTCCATTCATCTTTTGTAATCTCATAGCTAAGACTTTAGAAATGATTTTGATGATGCCATTTTCGAATGCAATAGGCTTATAAAGTCTTTAGCCGAAGCAACATCTTCACCATAGGTTTCAAAGCTAGACATGGATAAATTAGCCTACAGATCTAGTTGGATTGTGTCATCATAGAATTGAGAATGTCTTTGGTTATTAGCCATGAGGAGATCTTAGTTAACCAGTGTCACTTCATTCTCTATACAATTGAGATGCATTTGGCAGAAGCCAAAGTTTTTCTATGAGCTCCAAGAATATCACTAAAATGGTTAGTGAATTCAACTAGTATCATGTTACGATCATTTATCACTCCATTACTAGGCTTTAAATAAAAAGTATGGGCTCTAGAGTTGTTTGCTTGAGCAATCTGATAAAAAAATATGTTCTTTTTATCTTCAAGTGTCCATTCAGGCTTTACACACTACAATCACTTTTTTTACCTTAAGATAGGAGATGACAAGTTATCTGTAACTGAGAACTTTAAATATTTAATATTATATTTTTCTAAAAGGATAGAGAGATTAAGAGTGATATCTTATATAGAATATAAGCAAGATAGTTAAAATGAAAGAAATTGTAATCATAAAGTATCTCTAAAAACTAAAAGGAAAGTTTTATAAAATGAAAGTTAGATTTGTTATATTATATAGAGATAAATGTTGGGTTATGATTCGAGCACATGAACAATTCAGAGTTGCAGAGATGATGATGTTAAGATAGATGTGTAGGCATACAAGGATAGACAGGATAAGAAACAAAAATATTAGAGAAAAAGTCAGAATTGCACTTATTAAGTGGAAACTCCAAAAGGCACATTTTAGAAGGTACATATGTATACTTAAATGACCAATAAATGCTCCAAGACGATACAAAGCTATGATAAATATGTGTTAGAACACGTAGAGAGCTAGGGGTGAATAGCTTCGTTCGCTTCTTCGATAATAATTTGCAGTGTATAGTTATACTCAAAGCAAAGATCTTCCAATGCTAACACCCTTGATTTTACTTGATATCCACCTCCTTGAGGTGTCAAATCCAAGGGTTCACTCCTCGCTCATATATACACTATGAATACCTTCTTTCAGGAGGTGGAGAAACCTCGTATAAGCTCAAGCACGAAAAATGCAAACTAAGTTACAAAGAAATTGAAATATGACTTTATAATATGAACCAAACATTGCTTTGCTTACTCTTTTCTTTCTTTAGTCAGTCTCTTGATATTTGGATGTGCAACAACACTTGTCGCCCAAAAATCAAGAATTAGAGTGAACTGTTGTGGCTCAAAATGCCCACAAAAATCTTTTTCTACTTGA
>JBBPFQ010000025.1:4225460-4236757 GCA_037974815.1 Kaempferia elegans
GCAGCAAGCGCTTCTTGATTTACCCTATCGAGCAGTGGAAAACTTCCATGGGATTGACAAATAACTAAATCATGCGACCACACTTTTAAATTTACCAATCATGCACCTCTTTCTTAAAATACTACTCTGTTTGAATCACCTGAGCCACCAAAGCACATTTAAAACAAAATAAAATGTAGGATTTTGAAATGGTTAATTTGCTCCTTTATAAAAAAAAAACTAGAAAAATTCAAACCCCACAACGGGCTAAATAAGGTATGGAACCAAGATTGGATGGCATAGTTACGCTTAAGAAAGTCCCAAGAATACAATGATCCAACTATGGATTGAATCTAACAAGTCTAAGTCTATTTGCGAGTTTTGCCCAAAACATACTCATGGTTGTATAAGATCCACATTCAGAATTTTGATCATGGTCCGGCTCGTAAGAGTATCATGAATACATAGGTGATGTTGTTGAATGAATATGATAAATTTAAGCTCATCAGTGACTTTTTATAAAAATATATAATTTAAAAAAAAAAATTCAAAAATTCATAGCATACTAAATTGGATATGGAACCAAGGCTGAATGGTATGATTACACTCAAGAGTGATCTAAAAATACATTAGTCTTGATTTGGATTGAATCTAAGAAGTTTAAGAATTTCACTGAGTTTAGGCCAATACTCGCTCATGAGTCCATCAGTTTTGACTAAATCTCACTAATAGTCATACAATTTCAAGAATTTGAAATTTTGAATATGGTTAGAGTAAAGAGAGTTCAAGGAATACATTGGTGTTATTATTGAGTGAATAGGATAGGCTTAAATCCAATAGCGAGTTTATATCAAATTTACTTAAAATTATATAAATTTTAAAAACTCATAGTAGTATATCTAAGGTGTGAAACCAATGTTAGAGGACATGGTTAGACTCAATAGACTTCGAGGAATGTATTGGTTCTAGTTTAGACTGAATCTAATAATCCTAAATCAGTTTTGGTCAAACCTCACTAACGATGGTACAATGCCCATGATGATCATACAGAATATGAAATTTTCAACATGGTCAAAGTTGAGTGAGTCCCAGAAATACATTGATGTTATTGTTGAGTGAATATGATAGTCTAGCAGTGAATTTATGCCAAATTTACGTAAAATTGTATAAATTTCATAAACTTATAACAGCCTATCTAGGGTGTGAAATCAAAATTAAAGAGTATGATTACACTCATGAGACTTCTTGGAATGCATTGGTCCTCATTTAAATTGAATATGAAACGTTTAAAGTCCATGTTTTGGCTCACTGAGTTTTGCTTAAAATTTACTAATGGTCATCTAGAATCTAAAATTTTCAACAAGACCAAACTCAAAGTTGCATAAATTGTTTAAAAAGATTAAAAACTCACAACGGCCTATCTAGAGTGTGAAAACAAGGTTAGAGTGCATGTTTATGCTCAAAAGGCTTCTAGAAATGCATTGATTCTGACTTTAATTGATTTGAATGTGCCTAAGGCTATTAGTAATTTTTAACCAAAACTTAGCCAAAACTCATTCGATGGACTTAAACTTATCCGAATCAATTCAAATCTATCCCAATGTATTCTTAGGACAGGACTCTCTAGAATCTGAACATGCCCTGTAACCTTGGTTCCACACCCTATATAACCTACTATAAGTTTTCAAAAAAAAAAAAATCAACCTTATGTAATTATATCACAAAATCACTAATAGCCTTAGACTTATAATATTCATTCAACAACGATACCTATATATTCCTGAGACTCTTGCAAGTTTACCCATGTTCAAAAATTTTGAATCTAAACCCCATATAGCCATCAATGAGTTTTAGTCAAAACTAACTAGCACTTAGACTTGTGATATTCAATCTAAATACCAATGTATTCTCAGGACTCTCATGAGTGTAATCATGCCCTCCAATCTTGATTCCACAACCTATTTAGTCCATTGTGAATTTTTTAAAAAAACAAACAGTAGTTTAAAACCTATAAAGCATGGCTCATTTTTCAAGATTTTAAATATGTTTTGATGGCTTGGGTGGGTTAGACTGGTGCATGTATCGATGGGCAGATATTTTAGGAAAGAGGTGTATGACTTGGTAAATTTGAAAGTACGGTGTGCCATTTAGGTACTTGTGAAAGTTGAGTCCGCAGTTTAGTAAATGATTTTTATAAATAGAGGAACAAATAAATTATTAACAAATAATATTTAAAATAATAGGATAAAAATGATACACATTGTAGTATATAACTATTATTAGTCATTAATACGTAAACTTTAAATTTGTGGGCATGACTCAACACTCACAACCCTCATCTTCCTCTACTCTATATACATGACACCCTTCACTAGAATGATGTTTCACATCGGTTCATGAGTCCAAGTAAGCGTGCAGAGCTCTTGTTAAACTCCTTGCAATCCTCTCGCCTTATAGTGATGCTCCATATGTTGGCAGAAAAGAAATCACATCTTCATCACTTTCACCAATTCACCATATTTCATGTACAGGATATATTCTTTTATATTTAAAGCATGGAAGAAACAATATGGGAAAAACCATACTTTAAATAAGGACTTGAAGAAATTTTGAAAGTGAGTAATATAACTTGAGAGTAACTAAAGAGCATTTTATCAATCTAGGAAAGTTAGAGTAAGAAAACACAATGTGTGCAAGAGAAATTAATGACAAATGGGGAGAGAGAGGAGCAACGATTTTGAAGGTATTCATTCATTACCAAGAGGAGTGGCACATCCCCTCAAATGCCTGATCCTTCTCAACAATCAAATCCTTTATTTTCATCATCTTCCACGAAGAGCATTTCTCCCTCTCCTTAGTTTATTGGTGGTTGGCGACAGTAGAGAGGAAACCATTCTCTCTCGGGGGTTGGTGGTGGCAAAAGGAGGAGCGGCAACTAGGAGATTCCACCTTCTTTAAAGGTAAAGGAATTTTGCTCTTGTGATTGAAGGAGTTAGCGGTGACTTAAAGGTAACATTAGAGGACTACACAAGGTCTTCAAGGGAAAGAAAAGACCAAGTTGAAGTTTTGGAACATTAAAATGAATTTTTATTGGTTGTAGAACAGCTAACAAGGGAGGAAAAGCTCTTCGTCTCTATGGCAAGGACAAGCATTATGATTGTGATGAGTATTCATATTAATCTTTGGAGAATGAAATGAAAGGTTCATCTTGGTGAAGGAAGTCGAGAGGAGTCTGACACGCTTTCATTCTCCGGACGTGGCAAAGGTAGGTATAGTTGGAATTGCATTGTTGGAGGCAAATTTATCTATCTATACCAAGCATTATCCCACTAGGAGGGATCAGCTTAACTATATATAAGTGTTATGGAGGAATCGACCTTATCATACATTTTGAACATCGGCCCTAAAAAAGGCGTTGGCCTTACCACATATCACGATGTCAAGCTTATTTGCATGGAACACTACGATCATTCATTCCCATTTTTGATGCTTGATAGACGGGAATCAGAATCAATGTATAGATTTCATACCCCTAATTTTATAACCCACCTTATCGCTAAACTTATTCCCCCCTCAATCAAACTCATTATCATTCTCATTGCCAAATATATACCAAGCGCCCCCTCAATTTGTCAACGATTGTCTAACATGTTGTGCAGGCACGAATAGTGTAGTGGTGGTAGGGTGAAACCCTTGTTTAGTTAGCTTTTATAAGAGATATTGTGGTAATGGTACATATGGTATTGCATTACATGTGTTACAAATGTGTATTCATGAGTGTAGCTATATTTAAATTGTGTTGCATATTATTAATGATGAACACTCTTTTACTTTCAATAATTGCTTGGGCATTGTGAATTAATACTCATGTTTGTCATTTGCCTCTAGATTCTTAGGTGGGAGAAAGTATGTAGCCATAACATACTCAAAGCAGACCGTTTCTGTGCAAATGGGAAAGATGCTTTGCTTAGGCTAAAGTCACTAGTATCGTGCTACTTGGTATTTTTGTTTGTGGTTGTAGTTAGGGCAGTGGTGTTTTCTAGTGTTTAGATTTGCATACACTATAAATTCTAGGCCTATGTCAAACTTGATAAATGTTGTCAATACTTTCTTATAATTGTTCAATAGTCTCTTAAATCACCTTAGTCCTGTGAATGTGTGTATTTCATGGGAAGAATGTAAAAATTCGCTTATTTCTTGTGTTGAAGCATAGTTGGGGTATATTGGAGGTGTTAAGCTGTTTTAGACCACTTATACTGCTACACTGGTTCAGATTGATTGTTCCTCTTTTCTAAAGAAGACCATTGGTCAACTCTTTTTCTTGGGTTGGCCGACCCCTATTTTTCAGAGATCAATATATTGGTCAACTCTTTTTCACAGATTGGTCAACCTAAATCTCCAATAATTATGGTTGGTCAACTCAATTATATTTTTTGTCAACCTAACCTGAGATAGTGAACTGGACCCTTTTGAGGCATGACGAATCTTCCCCCTTTGAATTCAGCCAGAACCAATCAATTTCTACAAGTGTTTCCCATTCTGGTGCATTTAAATTTCTTCACACATTTCTGTCAGCAGAAATTGGATTGGCAAGTGCCAATTCCAATCCAGATCAGCTGCTGTCATATCAGTTAAGTTTCACAACCATAATTTCTTTATATATCTTGTGCATTCCTTGTGTTAAAGAAAGTGTTGAAGAATCATGCGCATGAAATCTTTTAGTGATGAAAACACATGCGGTGCAAGGAAATTTCTAAAACTTCAACCAAAAAGTTACAACTTATTTATGTTACCTCAAATAGAAAGAATCTCAAAGTGTCTTTTTAAGAAACTTTGACCAACCTTTTGTTCTGGAGGATGATTCATTCTGGACTTTCTTTCCGATGATTCGTTAACATCTATAAAATGACTACCTTGTCCATCCGAGAAATTAGAAATTTTTGAGTATCGATTACCAAAAGGATGCCCCTTGTTGTGAAAGAAACCTCTATTTGCACCAAATCTAGGATTTTGAACACCTGAAGAATGACGCCTTAAAGCAGACAAAACTTCATCCTCTGTGGCCGTAATATGTGATCCAAATACAGAGGAATCCCATTGCTTCAACCATAGTAGTACCTGGAAAAAAACACAAAAATCTAGTTGAAAATAACTCTCAATGTAAGTATGCGATGATGTAAAAAAAATAGATATAGTTTGAGCAAGGAAAATGAAGTTTATTTGTAGTTTATTCACCTCACGATTTGTTCGTTCATCACTGAGAAGCTCTTTAAAAGAGTTTGGTGAATATTTATCTACCCAAAGTTGATCATTAACTTGATTGATTGTTGCATGAGCTAGCTTATCTGCTGATCCAAAGCTGTCTTTCAAAGCCTACATGTTCATTACAATATAAACAATAGTGCTCAATTGTAAAGAGCATTTTTATCATAGCTGTTAGAAAGAGCAATAAATTCAAAAATAACATAGTGAAGACAGATAGTCCGAAAACATATACCTTTGCCAAGGTTTCTTGTTCCAGCTTTTTGTTTAATGCACTAATAGGTTCGGAAAGAAGGCCTGCTAATGAACAAAAATGAACACCAAATATTGCATCAGAATTTATTGTGAGAGACTGAATGGTATACTTAGAAGATGTATGTGGTTGGTTGCTAAATGCAGTAGAGTACCTAGAGGAAAAAGATGCTCCAAAATTGGACAATTCAGAGACTTGTTTAGGGAAGATAATTGTCCAAGGTGTAGAACTTCTAATAATCCCCAAGTTAAGGTGAAAACATCTGTAAGATGACATTTTCATCCTTTTCGGAAGATGAAGTCTTGGTAGCTTGCACTTATCCAAATGTTGGATCTCAAGCCTAATGTAACATCTATGTTGTAAGCAATACTGAATCCTTAAATTTAAGCCATCTTCCAATAGATTTGGGTGGCAATTTCTTGCTTCCATGTTATCTATTCTGAAAGGTTTTTGCCAATTCGCATTCTAAAATGGCTTTATTCTAATTCAAATACATTAAAGTTTTGATATTTGCAAATAACATATATTATGGATTAGAATGTAATATTATAAGTATGAATATGTAGGTAGAAGGGACTACTTGGGAATCATGACCCTAAGCTTCCATTTTACATGTTATTAGAGTCATGTTCCTATTGATATTTGATCCCTCTCTCTCATCGCCAACTATATCTGTTTGATCCTGAAAGCACACATTGCTTGGTTGCCAATCACAAATCATCCATGAGCATAATGCAAGCACACAACACATTCACACCATGAGAGCACCTGCCAGTTCCACACATCACAATTTCTTCCATTGTTCCACCACCACAATCTTGGTATAAGTAGCAAGAAACCTCCCTATAAGAAACAAGCAAACACACAGATACCCACTGCTTCCATACATCACAATCACATATACCGCTTCTTCTGCTTCTCTTTTGCTGCATCATCTTCCAGCAGCTAGTATGAACAGCGTAAGGCGCTTCCCACTGAACATTAACAACAGAGGTGCCCCTCATTTGTTAGTCCAGACCTCATGACAACTGACAAGCCCCAGGTCTCTCACTCCTCAAGTGGTGTCGCTCCCGTTGTTCTATTGCACCAACAGCATTTCACCGCTCAATTGCCACACCTGCTCTAATTTGGGAGATCTTACCTGTTTGATTTCCTTAATTGCTAGAGCATCTTCAACCTATTTTAGTGTCACAAAGTTGAGTCTTTCAATTTAAAAAGTCAGATTCTCCTCAATACCTCCTATCGTTGGTTTTTCAGGCCTTTTTTAGCTCCATAATAATTACCTCTAAGAAAATAAATGGGAAATTTATGCTTAGTGTGCTAGTGATTCAAGTGTGATACATGGGCCAAGTGTGCACCAGAGGTTCAAGGCATAAATTGATGCACAACTAAGGGTCTATTGATTCCAATCTTGTGAGAACAATTCATTATTTCTTCTCTTACTAGAAAACCTGAACACATGCTTGAGATTTGTACGATGACATCTCTCAAGTTTACAATGTGATTAACTCTCTTTCAGTAATAGCAGTGCAACACAGCAATAACCATACATATTGCTTAATTATGTCAATAAATGTTGATTTTCCACATGTCATTCCAATTACATCAAATGTAAGGATGATACAGAATCATCACAACAAATTCAACAAGCTTCTCAGTATTATGTCAATTCATATAGTTCATCCTAAGTTAGTGCCTATGAAAACTCTTTGATGTATACATGAGCGGAACCTCCAACCTCTCTAGGTTAGATTTTTGCATGAGAATGTTAAAATTGTTGCCAAATGCACATCAATGATATCTAACCACCAGTAGAAAAATATATTTTAGCCACTTAATTGCCATTTGAAGGGTCTTATAGTGAGATGGCCAACAAACGACAAAGGTTGTACAGGTCATAGTAAACACTTAAATGTATCCATTGTTGGAAGATTGGGATTGTCAAGGAGGTCTTATATTGCCTTCATGGCTCTCCGCCAGATCATCCTCCATAGAACCCATATAATACAATCAACCACAAATAATTAGGATGATTCATCTACTCTCATCACATCTGGTTCTAGTTCTATTATCAAGGTTTTAAAAGGCAGTTTGGTAGGCCATCAACCCACAGCATACCGCCAATGTGATAAGCTAGCGACCAGATGAGGCCTAGGTAGACAGCAATAAAATTATTAATAAAATAGATATATAATCAAAACAAAACAGCCACAAGTAAATAAATGAAAATTGATAAGTACGCAGCAACAACAACAAAAATACATCATACTTCAAATGGCTCAAAGAACACAACACAACAAATCGCATAAATACATAACAATGATTAGCTATTTAAATAAGTTATAAATAAACATAGCAATTATAAATCTATATTGGTATATAGCATGATAACAATTTAACATCACACCGCAACAAGTGAACCAATTGTTAAAATAAATCAATTTTACTCTAATGAACTTACCGCGACCACCTAGGCAGTCTGCCTAGACTACGTTTTGGAACAACCACTTAATCACTAACTGAAACAGTCCAAGACTCCACTTTGACAACTACCTAGAGTGATTTTCAGGACATGACCTATTATCACAGTTCCTATTGAGCAGTATACTCATCTTCCTTGGCTCTAAGGTACAATAAAAGCTTCCTCTCAAACAAAGTGTTATCTCATATAGTTGCTTCTACTACATTTATGATACATTACACTAAGCCTTCTAACTAGATTCTTGACTCAAGCGCCTCTGAACACATTTGCTGACTCATTTTTTCCTTTTATATCACTCAGTGTACTTACAATATTCTTTTCACATTGATAAAAGGCAATGAGCAGTTTCTATTGCAATATTTTTATCACTTTTGTATCTTATATGTTCTTCATGTGTCTAATTCTTCTTGAAAGTTAATAGCAATCAATTAAAAGGCTTGTTGCATCATATTCAATAATATGCTATTCCATTTATGATTGATAGATAAGGGAGGTTAATTTATGTCGAGCATGAGTCACAAGATTTACATTGACTATGTATAACATCTTCTTCCGCTCTTATTGACCACCTACAAATTCACAATCATGCTAGTTATCCAAGTCTTTCTAAACTTCAAAAGATGTTTTTAATTTAAATGTAATTGTTTTGTCTATTTATTATCTCAACGGAGCGGAATTGTTGCAAGTATCTCCCTTAATCTTACTCTCAATTACAAAAGAGATACTATTGTTATTCTCCCAAGTTATAACGTGCATTTATCTTTATCGATGTCATTTTCTTTGAGTTCACTTCGTTATTTTCAGATTTATAATCTACTTTTGAGTTTGTGACTACATTACTTTATTTCTACAACTTTATCCGTTCTATTACCTTCTCTTACAAGAACATCTACACCATATCCTCTGCCATTTAGGACCTATGGTATATAGCCACGAAACTCCACTACTCGCCACCACCAATTCCCAGATCCAACTCTCTTGGATATTTCTATTACACGGAGGAAAAATATAATTGTTTTACCTCTCGTCTATTAGTGAAATCATCCCCCAAGTGATTGAATTAAATCAATTAAGTGATACTTGGGGGGAAGAGACATTGGGGAGATTGTTGGTAAAACCACAACCAAGTGGTTGAAATTGGCCAAATATAATTGATGTTTAGGTAAAGGTTCAACTTAAGCTTATATTTTTATTACTAATATGGTTTGTCAAGTGTGTAGGTGGAGATTCCTTGACAAAGATATTGTAAGTTGAATGGATGAAATCCAAATAGGTCAAGGTTAACTGAACTTATATTCTCTTCTTTGTGCTTAACATTCCATTCTTGTATGAAGATTATAAGATGTTTCTTCCCCTCCAGAAGAAATTGAAAAGGAGAAATCATAGTAGATTTAGTAGAGTGACTCACCATCAAGTCATAGGAGCTGAAGATTTCAAACAACATAAAATTGCTTGTTAGCCTTATTGAATTCTTAGTTTTGTCTTTTCTTATTTTCGTTGCATTATTTACATTGTTTGTTTATTAAGTTTGAGATTTCAACAATAGGCTACTCGGCCCTCCCCCTCTAGCCTCATTATTCAATGCAACATGAGCATATTTCTCATTTCCTGCCTTATATTGCATTGTCGCCTAGCAATTCTAATTTTATTTTGTCTTTTAAGTTCATAATTCATAAGACCATTTTTAAGGAGTTTTTACATTCGAAATGGAGAACCACTGTGGTCAAGGAATTGCAAATATTGCATTCTGAGGGCTGGCACCTCTTCTTCTCTGCAAGTTCACAGTGGGCTACCAATGCATAATAATAATGAAGATATCATACAGATGCAAGGTAGGTTGATTGAAAGCTCAATTGGTTCCTAAGTGAAACGCTAAGATCTATGAAGCAGATTATTCTAATTTCTAAGACTTTTGTCACCTATGACAATGATTATTCCAGTCTAACTATTCTAACCCTTAGCAAGTCTAGTTAAATCCCCTTCTCTAGATGGGTATTAAGAATGTTTAAATTTCCATGGAGATTAAAAGTTAAAGTAAGAGTGATCTTGTATGGAAGTTGAAGAAGTCTACCTACAGTCTTAAGCAAAGTGTATTCTCCTTACTATATATGTGCAAATGGTATTTATCATACTTGGTGATACTTCTACAACGATCATAAGGCCGAAAGCATATTTTTATCAACACTTTCATGCCAAGTATCAAGGTGCGTAAGATATTTTCAGGAATAGAAGTGGATCTTGCTCAATATGAGATTAATATCTCCCATCAAAAATATATTCCTAACATGCTTGAGATAACTCGTAAAATAGCGGCTAAGACTAAGTTAATTAACACTCTTACAATTCTGAAAGTCAAATTAATGTTAGGATAAAAGAAGTCATTTACTAATCCAGAAGTTAGGCATATAGGAAAATGGAATTACTGCAACAATTACAAGATTAAAGGTATCGTTTGAGCGCAAGTAAGTTTTGATCAATTTGTTTCTTAAATCTCCATGTTATGATCATAGTTATTTAAGGCACGAGGTCCCCAAAGGCACATAGGAGTTGTGGGATATGAGGCCATAGGCACACGATGAGAAGCACACCTTACCGAAATAAGGCGCTTTGGGTATAAATTTTTATAATTTAAACATATAGTGAGTTTGCAAGGGAAGAATTACTGTTTATCTATCAATAGAACCTTTATTCTTCAAATACTTCTTTATCGTGGAAGAAATGAGTCTACAATGTAGCAATGGTTCAATATCAACTTATAACTTCCTAATGAGACCAGTTTGTAAGGATGACTCTAATTTTAAAAGGAGTGTAACATAGGCTCAGCTTTACCAGGCTCTTTAGTTTTAAACCGGAAGGATAGAAAAACTCTGGTGTTCTCTCCCAAATTCATAGTTTCATGTGGTTCAAACATTGACCAACAGGTGCATTACTCTGAAACAACACAATTAACAAGGAATTATATGATAATAGGCAGGATCCTCAAACAAACCTCCTCGCGCCTTCGTTGCCATAAACTCTCCACGACCTCCACCAATCTCGGACGAGCTCATTTTAGCGTAGACTCTTGCTCCAGAAGGCGCAGTCACTGGCATGCACTGCCCTTCAATATCTGTTGAAAAACGAGACAAGATTTTCTCCTCCGCAATGAGGATATCAGAAACTGCCTCCCGCTGAGGTGAATAGCGCAGCCAATCCTCGTCGGGCTCATCTTCCAATGCTATCCTTTTCGCCCTTGCCTCATGATCAAGATTATTTTCCTCTGATTCATCCTCTGCCGACCAAAGTCGCTTCTTGGTAGTTTCTTGATGTAGGTTCTTGGCT
>JBBPFQ010000025.1:4242391-4254268 GCA_037974815.1 Kaempferia elegans
CAAGATTATTTTCCTCTGATTCATCCTCTGCCGACCAAAGTCGCTTCTTGGTAGTTTCTTGATGTAGGTTCTTGGCTTGCGATCGATCTGCATGTCAGATAAAACAGACAACATCAAGAACCCCATGAGGATCATAAGAAAATATCGGTTATTATTATAACGCGGTAATTTCACCTTGATGCGGAAGCTGTCCGCCAGTGGCAGATTCATCGAAATAGATATCATCGAATGCGGCGGATGCATTTCCTTCTTCGTTCTCGAAAAAATCCTCGTCGCCTTCGTCGGGGAAGACAGAGTTGGACTCAAGATACTCGAGTTCTTCTGCGGCAGGGAAATCCATCTCCAAGTACCATTCAACTACAGCTGAACCCTAGTCGCAGACCATCAGGGCGGTGGTATGTTCAATCAATTTCAGCATTTTTAAAAAAGCCGCCTCCTATTCATATTTATTTATTGCGCAAAACGCATGTTTGTAATTTATTTAAAAAAACACGACATAATTTTTTAGACATGAATTGCATTTTCATTAACAAACATAAAAGATCAAAAATTAAATTAGTAAAACATTTTTATTATAAATATAGAAGGTTAAAAATTAAATCAGTAAATAATTAGATTCCGCGTGTTACATTAAAACTAAGATAACAGAGGTCATCTTCTTTTGGTAAGTGGCTATATTTACTGAAAAAATTAGAGGAAGGAACAGAGTTACGCACTGTGGGAGAAGTTATATCGCTTGCAGTCGCCCCTCATTGCCTCGCTGACCTGGTGAGCAGAGAAGAAGTTCTCTTAGGTGATATTATATAATATATATAGTGACATTAATAAAATTTATCATGATAAATAGTCTCATAATATATTTTAATTTTTAAAAAATATCGTTTAGTAAATGTCATTAATTTATTTACAATGACCTTTTAAATTAAATATTATTAAGAAAACATTAGGTCATACGCTAGCACTGAGAATACAATTTGTTAATGATGTTTTTTTAAGAATATTATTGCGGTGAGCAACTACGTGGAGGATCGGAGTCGAAGGAGCAATCAAAGATGGTGAGGTGGATGATGACGAGGAAGAAAGGAGACATGCGAGATTAACACGAGCGTTAAAAGAACTCACCGGAAGAATTCCGATAGAAACCCCTCCGACGCTCAAGTCAGAAAGAGGAGTTATGGTACGAGAAGCAAAGCTTGGCGAGAGATATTACCTAGGGTTTCCTGTTCTTTTTATAGGCGGCGTGTATCTCCTCCCTTACGATTAGGGCTGGCTTGGCAATTAAAACGTGTGTTGGCAACCGTTTTCATAATCATGATCGTGTCATAAAGGGAAAGGAATCAGATTATTTATTCCCTCAATTACCTTTCAATTATTTATTATCAAATAATTAACAATAAATGTTATCCTTAATAATAAGATCTCTCTCCCTTTTTAACATTAACTGTTTCCGGAATTCCCGGGGAGGTACACAAGAAGATTCAAGGAATGGTACATAGCTACTGCTCCCAATAAAGTTGTAGGTAATTTGCTCTCCAAGGACGCTCCAGCTAATTCTTGTCATCTTCATTCTGTAAGTAATAACTTTCACTGGAAAGCTTTTGTACTATGGTGAAAGACTCACTCCATTGTAGTTCCAGCTTACTGACACCCCGACGGGCTTGATTCTCTTCCAGACCTTGTCTACTATTTTAATTAATCAATACATTAAGGTAGTGTTTGGTAGGGGTGATAGGATTAGGATTATTTTTTTTAACCATGTTAATATCTCGTTTGGTATGATTGATTAAGGATAGCATTAATAATACCTCGTTTGGTATGAGTGATTAGGGATAGGATTAAGGCTGATTAGGGATAGGATTAAGGCTGATTAGGGGTAGGATTAATAATCCCTTGGTGCGAGGAGGGATTATTAATCATGCAATTTATCTTATCCTCCCTAATCGATTTAATCCCTATCACCCCTATCAAACGGGGCCTATAGGATAAATAATCCTCTAATTTTATAGGAGAAGGAATATTGCCTTTTTTAAAAAAATAAAATAAAAAAGAGAATATATATGTTTTTAATTTATGTTCTCTTAACTTTTTGTGTGAGGAGGAAAAAATTTTAATAGTAAATCGTAATTGGATTCGAATATTAGATGTGCTTTTATCACGAAGCCCTGCCAAATTTATTCACTGTCTTCATCTAAGGCTACGGTCATCGAGCTTGGTTGCGTAGCTACCACAGGCAACTGATCGCTTTCTTTCTTTTTCTTTCTTTCTCCCATCTTGTGCCCTGCCATTCGCTTTCCTTCCATCACAATCCGTTCCTCCTTCTCCGACTACCACAATGGAATTGAGCTGGGCGACGCTCTCTCGAGCCACCTCCTCAATCGCCCCTTTCCTCCTACCCTTCCCTCACCCGCTCTCCCCCCCAGTGAGCATCTCCGCGGGATCCTATTTGTTTGGTTTCCTTCTATTTGTTCTTTCTCTTATTATTTTTAAAAATTCCTGTGTGACTGCAGCACCGCAATTTCAAAAAATGCAGAGTCTTTTGTCTTTCTACTAGCCATTCTGAATCAAAGGTTGTTTCCCCCTTTTTACTGCCCTTCATCTTATTTTGGGTTATACTTTGTCTCTTTGGAACTATTCATCACACATACTTCACACTAATACATAATTCACACAAATTGTAGTTTTATATTTTCCTTTTTTTTCTTGTTTACTTTATGTCTCTGTGTTCCTCTTGTTGAAGCAAGCTGTTTCTAATTAGCTCGATCCTCTTTGGGAATTCGAAGGATGTGCAATGCCAATCTACCAATTTCTAAACTTGGGCCTCCTGTGGATTTGGCTTTTGATCATATATTACTCTTCTTTGATTTAATTAAATTTTGATTTGTTCTCATGTTTTTCATCTGATTAATTTCACAGGACGACGGGATGAAAGTGTCGATTACGGGAGCTACTGGCTTTATTGGTCGAAGATTGATCCAAAAGTTACTTTCAGGTTTCCACCTCTGGCTTAGTATACATAAAATTTTTCTACATTTATGTTGATATGAATTGGTAATGTCATTGAGTCTTACTATTCACTGAAAAAAATCACTTCACTAGAGATATTGCCCTTTATAGCATGGTTCATTTTACTTGAATACAACATACAACTCGCTAGTCAAAATACTGAGTGTAAATGTGTCCTTCTGCTCCATAGTATTCATGAATTAGATAAGCCTTTAGGGTATATATATTTTTTTTGCATGGACTTTCCTTCAACAAAGATGTAAGCATCCCAGGATCAGTCCTAGAGGCAATCTTTTATGTATACACATACCTAATAGTCACTGCTAATATTAGCAGACCACTGCTCTAAAAGGAAAACCTACATCGGATGTAATGTTCAAGAAAAACTTTGAATATATTATTAGCATGACTTTTTAAGGGAGTTTCCTAAATTACACTTGACAGATTTAGTTGCTTATCTCAAGGGAATACCTGTTCGTCACTGCTAAACTGGACTTTGTATGTTTTTGATCAAAATGGAACAATAATTTTAAATTATGTACAGGAAAAACTAGAAAATTTCTGTCTGAAAAGTTTCTTTACCATGTTGAAGAGAGCCCGGTGCAACAGTAGACAAGTCATATTGCAAACTACTATTATTTGAATTTGCATTGCAGTATTGTAGTTCAGAAAACCATTACATGACACTTTGTGTCAATCAAATATGGTAAAGTTGATTAGTCACTTTTTTTTTTTCTGCTGGTTCAGTTTGATAGTCTTTTTCTTGAGGTTTTCTATTTTTCTTTTTCTTTTTTGTTGTATATGGACTAATTTCTTAATGTTGTATTATGATGAAGTATTTTGTACAAATTCAATCTTTTCTCAGTCCAAGAAAATAACATTTTAGAAATATTGTGAATTGCAGTTAAAGGAGATAACCTTCTGAATAACCCTGTTATGAAAATGTGATTTGTTTTTTCTTGCATTAGGTTATTAGATTCTTTAAGTTTGAAGTAAATCATACACAAGAGGCTAAGAAGCTAGACCAATGCTCTACAAACCACAATGCTCCAAAACATTTATTTCTAGCAATAGATATGTAAACAAATATAGGTATTGTATGAAAACTTAAGTATAATTTGCGATCCTCTATGCAGACAATCACAAAGTTTGTGTTCTTACACGATCCAAAGCAAAGGCACAATTAGTTTTTCCGGGTAAGAAGGTAATGTATATTTTCTTTGTCCAAGTTGAAATCTGAAGTAGAAACCTGAACTGACCCTGAAGTTTTTAATTTCTAGTTGACAAATGCTTGAGATAGCTTGTTGAACATTCCAGTTTGAGCTTCATTTAAAGGGCACCATATAGGCACCATTCAATTATCTATTAGATTTTCTTTTGCTTCTCTTTTACCTCTTGGACTTCAGGGATGAATCTGCAGGTACTAGCACTTGAATACATTAGATCTTAACTACATATTGTTGAGCATGTTTCAATAGGTATCTATCTTGCTTAATGTGACTTCTTCCCGCATTACATTATTGTTTAGCTTTTTGAACATCATAAGTCTTAAAATATGAATATTCTTAACTGTTGCATTCTACATTCACAAAGCTAAAACTAGGATTTGGTTTATATTTATTTGTGTCATAGCAAATCCCACATTCACGACTACATTGAACTAATAATTCTTTGGATGATTTTTTTTCCTCCTAATATTGTGACTTTTAGTGTCATGCATGGTATACAATACCGAACCGTGCTAGTTGGCATCGGTAAAATTTACCGTTCTACGTGTCGATCGGTATGATAGGGAAACTCCGAGAGACACGTTTAAGATGATACGGAAATGTACTTAGGCTATTAATAAATGCTCCAGTTATGCAATGTGAAACTATGACAAACATGCACATTAAATGAGGAAAAGCAAGACTAAAAAAGACTTGGTTATAACAATAAAACATGATAAAATTTATTTAAGTATAGATGATATAGTAGGGGATAGAGCCCAATGACGTAAAAGGATCTATATAGCAACCCCACCTAGTGGGATAAGATTTAGTTGTTGTTGTACCTGTCAATCGACATGACATGGGTTAGACCTGACCACGTGTTGGGTCAAAATTGAACTCAACTCGAATCGGAATTGAAACCGGGTCAACCGGCCCATTGACTCGGTTCAACGGGTCCTTTCCTGTCAACCCGATTCAACATGCTCGATACGAAATCAACTCGTCTCTAGATGAGCAAGTTAAGGGTCGAGCCCCAAGTGAATCCGCGAATCAGCGGTTTGAACAGTTGATTTTAACCATCGATTCAATTGCTGGTTCAGTGTATTTATTTAAAATACTCTTAATATTTTCTAATTTTATTTTAGATTCTTTCAATGAAAGCTTTTCATTTAATAAGATTTATAATAATTTAGTGATATTAATGGTGCAGTTTAATATAAATTAACTCATTTGTTTAAAATTTTTCAATATAGGACTATTCTACCTTTCTATTGAAGTCAATTTTTCAACCTATTTGATTTGAATTATCTAATGTGGGACTATTCTATTTTAGCTCATTAAATTTATTAATCTCATTTAACTCTCTTAATCGGTTATTCATTGGGCTTATTCTATCTTTTCATTCATTCAACATTGAATTTATAGAGACTATTTGATTGTATGATATATCAAACAATAAATTTGCCAAGGGGTATAATTTATTGAAAAATAAAACTATATATAGAGTGAAGACAATCATTAAATATAAAAAATTCATCAAAATATATAATTTATGTGATATATATATATATATATATCTCATCACACTAAAATATAATAATATTAATGTTAGATAACAAAAAACATTAGTATAAAAAAATAGAGATGGTTAAGGGTTTAGTATAGTATTCTTCTCAATCTACTTTGGTTCCCAATTTTTTGGAATCTCAAGTACTGCTTGAAGATTGTATGAAAGTTACCAAAATGAAAAAAAAGAAATGCAACTTTAAGATTTTGCTTTGGAAGGAACTAACAAACTAAGTGACTTTAATTCCCTTATACCCTAAATGGATTATAGACAACTTAAATATGTTCATGCCATTTTTTTATTAAATTTTCCACATTTAAAAATATATTTAAAAAAAAAATATACATAATACTCTTAAACCGTCATGAATTGAACGGTAACAACCGATTTCGAACTATGAACCATAACCACTTTTGAAGGTTAAGGTTATGGGTCGAGATTTTTTGGATTGTCGAAGACGATACCCTCCATGAGGTCCCAGAGTTTTTTTTAAAATTTTTTTTAAAACAGTAATTTCAATTCTTATTTTATTCCTTTCCCTTTCGGTAAATTTTTTCCTCTTTAATCGTTAACTTTTTTTTTCCTCCTTCATTTGTCCACAAGGGTAAACAGAGAGAAAAAACCTAATGGTTAATTTTGTCCTTTTTCATCAATCTATGAAATAAATAAGAAAAATAAAAAGCTCTTAAGGATGGTTAATTTTTTTTCCTTATCTGTTCACGAGGTAAAGAGTGAAAAAATAACCTTATAAAGATAGAGGAAATATATTCTTAGGAAAAATAAAAAAATTATGTATAATATAATTTCTTACCTTTTAAAATATACCACTATAAATTAAATTAACTTTAGTTAATCCTAAATTGACTTGTACTTGATAAGTATCAAATATTTCATGAGATAATATCAAAACTGGAACTCAACATTTAACATCTCAAATGTTACTCAATAATAAGCATCTATAACAATCAAATATTAATATATATTTTTAATTAATAGTACCGAAACGGTATATAGTATTGAAATCATATTGTTCCGGTCATAATCTGAAACTTTGACACAATTCAAAATTTTAAATTTTGGTGCTATGCATTGTAAAGTTTATCTGACATCAATTCTTAATAGTCTTTAATCTTATAAATAAATAGTGAAAATTTAAGAGGAGCATACTTAAACTCTCGCTCAAACATTCTATTTAATGTAACTAAAGGGTGTTAAGGACCTTAATATAATTATAAGGATCTATTTGTAAATAACACACATTACAGGGGTCTAAATGTAATATTATAAATTATATATATGGGTAGAAAGTGATAGGTCCAAAAGAATTGACATATCTACAATGATATGATATTGTCTACTTTTGGGCCTAAACCCTCATAGTTTTGCCAGTGGGCTTTACCCAAAAGGCTTTATATCAATGGTGATATCTTTCTCTTATAAACCCATGGTCTTTCCCATGTGTTTTCAATGTGAGACTATGTTTGCAACCTTGCAACCTGATAACGCACTCTTGTGTCGCCCCAAGAGTGTATCAAATTAAAAATATAAAGTACCGAACACTTCTACACTAAAGTAGTATAGGAATGACTCAGATCGTCTCTCTCGCGGAACTAATGACAGGACATTTGTTTTTAGATGTGAACAAGTCTGGGGTTTGTTTTGAATTTTAAATCTCTAAATCTAATGCAAAGAATAAAATCCTAACTAACTATTGAAAACAATCCTGCGCTGCATTGTCACACTACAACACAAGATTATCATCAATAGGCATAACACGAAACGAAATTAAGCATGAAATTTGATTCCACTCCTAACTAAAATTAACCTAATGCATTAAAGAGAACTATTGCTAGTAAAATTGAAATGAACATTGCATAAATCTGAACATTGACAAAATCTGATCTAAAGCAAGTAATAAACTAAATCTAAAGCATGAGAAATGAAATCTAGCTAAATGACACATCTCCTTCACAAATTCAAATCACATAAACCTTCTCTTGCTTGTCATCACAAGAACCCACGGAAAAACTTCCTACAAGTCTCGGTAACCCAAGAAAAGCTCTAGCTCGACTCCAACAGAGCATCTACAGCCGGAGAACGCCCTCAAAGCCAAAGATGACCAATGAAGTAGCTTAATCCCTCAAGCAACAGGGGATTTCTTGAAGCCAGAACTTGAGATCTGTGGAAATGAATAGAATGATGCATAGCCAACAGAAACTTCACAAAGCTACTAGAGAACGCCCTCATAGCATCCCTGAGAAGTTTGAGCTGCAATTGCCGGAAATCCGCCTCCGGATTGCAACGCCTCACAGCTCCGGGAACAAGGATCCACCGTCGGCTAGAAACATCCAACCTTCGACCTACTGCTAGGGATCAAGTCGCCAGGATCTGAACTTCGATTGTCGATGAAGGATTCACACAATTCGGATCTGGAAAGGAGAAGGGACGACACACCTCCGCGCCGGAGAAAATTTTCAGCCTTTATACCTACAAAATCAGAAATTTCAGCAAGGATTTTATGGACAAAATCTGAATTTTCAGCAACCCTTGCAACCTAATTTACCTTATTTGGAGGCTTATGGGAATCAAGGAACTTCACAGCATAATATGGAAGATTTTCTACAACCAATGATTGTGCAACAACAAGAATATCAAGAAAGGACTGATTTATCTTTTCAGAACATGGAAAGGCAACTTGGACAGCTTGAGGGTAACTTTAATCCAATGCAAGCTAGAGGATCAGATAAATTCTCTTCTCAAGAAACTCAGGAGATTTTGGAATATTTGAATGACATTGGAATTAGTTGTGATTCTGATCCAGTAATTTTTGTGAAGAAATTAGTCCAAGAAGCAGGCCCTCCAGAGAGCTCATTCCCAGGTGCTCCAATAGCTTTAGTATATGACTTTTCAGATTCAAGAATAAGGCATAATTATTCAACTTCAGATGACCATTGTTCTTCAGAGTTAGCACCTGAAGGAGCTCAGAAATCAGTCCCAGATAGCTCTCCTGACATTATCTTTCATCAACATGATTCTTCTAGTTTTTTATGTCATGATTTAGCACTTGATTCTGATTATTCTGATGTTGATGAAAATATAATTGCAGAAATTCTTGATGATGCAGGGGTAGTTGCAGATTTAGAGGAAGAGCTAGAGCGTCCACTAGAGCAAGATGGTGCCACATTCAATATTGTAGAGCCTCTAGGTAATTTTCAGGATAGGGAGGTTAGTATTTCTTCCGAATTGTCATTAAATCCTAGGGAGGTCGAAATTCATGATTTTATTGGATGTGAGTTATTTCTGGATATTAGCTCTAGTCATGATGATATTATGCATAGTTTGTCTTACCCTGCATGCGTGCAGGACATGTATTCTTTTTGTATTGTTGTTCAGGATTTTTATAGGAACTTCATTGGAAGACACGCATGTCAGGATGCATTGTATACACTGAGGACATTCAAGCTTAATCAATTGCTACCACCAGTGAGAATTTTGAAAAAGCTGTTGGAGAAAGAAGTCAAGAGCTGGGTACCTAAAGATTTTCCATTTCCAGCTTGGCTTCTCAAACTGAACAGACTCAGATCACCTGAGATCAGGGGAGTTTGTTCCATCTCACACTTTTCTGTTTAGTCTTTTCTTTACTTTGCATAAATAAATGCTTGTTTGTTTGTTGGCTTTAGTTTAATTTTGCTACATACGCAATTTTATTTCATGATGCCATGCTGGGTTGATGGTCGCGAATTAATTTTGTTCACCTTGATTTAATTGGGTCTCGGGTTCTTTTGAATTTCTAGAAACTAAAAGGCACCCATGATTTTCTTTAGGCCAATTTAGAAATTCTGGAAGTCAGATAAATTTGATTGCCAACGTTTTAAAATTTTATTGCTTCTTGGATTTATGAATTGCATGAAATTAACTCTTAGTGATGAATGTTTGGATTGGATGATTTGAATTTGAAATTTTAAAATGCCTAGTGAGGTATCAACCTAATTGAGAGGCACTAGTGTAATTGTTACTCTAGAACTTGCTTGATTCTTTCTAAGCTACTTGATTAGGATTTTAAATCATGATTATGAAGGGTAATCCTTTGATTCTACTTCTCCACATATTTTAGTTAGATTTAACCTTGTCTTTTCACATTTTCTCTATTTTCCTTGGATATGGTTACATTAATTGGTATGTGTGTGTTGTGACTAATATGATCCAAAATTTAAGTGTGGGGGAGGATAACACATGTTGAAGGCTAATTCTTTTTCATATAGTTGCTGAAATTTTTAATGTTTTGAATGAGAACATGGCTAGATTGCAGCTAGTTATGTATTTACGCAAGAAAAAAATGCATTTTGGCAACTCATGTATCAAAGATTAGCTAAATTTCGAAGAGGAAGGTTGATTTGAAGCTCTTTGGAAGAAATGCATTTTAGCAACTTGTGTTTCAAGAATGTGCCAACTTAGTATCAAGATTCTTGGAGGGAACATAAAAGAAATGAAGAAATCAATTTAGGATCTTGTATGTTGGATAACAAATGGTATTAGGCATTTTATTGAGCTGTAGCATTTGCTGGACTTTAGGCCTAAAATTGCATCTTTAGAAGACAGCCGCAGGATAATCTTCACAGATTGAAAATGAATTGTTATAGCAATGTTGGGCTGATGGTGATGTAAATGAAATAATTTCTGCTCATGTTGTTTTCATCAGTAACAAGTTTCGTAGCCTAGTATCAAGTGCTAGCATTTGATCAGGTCAGCTGAATTCTGATTGCTATGTGCTGGAATTCTGGAAATGTAGAGCAAGTTCTGGAATCTGGTACTACATGTGTTGCTGAATAGTGAGGAAAATTTCTGAAGTTGCTGATATTTAAAATAGAACTGAATTTAGGCTGAATAGAATTGTTGGAATGGAGTTCTAAAGATGCTGATAAAAGCTGCAATCTGAATTTGAAATTGTAATGCTGAAAAACTGTGCTGAAGTATTATTGGCTGGAAACTTACAATCTGAAAAGAATGTAACACTGAAATTGCAAGCTGAAATTTGTTTTACAAAGTTGGGAAACATAATGCTGAATTTGCAAGAATGAGTTGCTGAAATTTAGCAAAGAAAAGGAATGAATTCTGGAATTTGCTGCTGGGAAATTAGCATAGGAAGCTGAGATGTGCCAAGAGTAATGTGAATTCAATTTAGCTCTTGTAATTGTGAGAAGATCTGATACAAGAGGATAGTTGTGATGCTGCACTTCATGATTTTGCTGAATTGAATGAGCAGAAATGCAGAAATAGTTTTAATTGGAATCTGTTGCTGGAATTTTATAATCTGGAATTTTAAAGAACAAATGTTGAAATCACAGTTTGATACTAATCTGATTTTGATGGATTCAAAGCATTCCTGAAATCAATTTCATGAGCAGTCCTCAGAATCAGAGCTGGTGCAAAAATCAGCTTCATCTCTGCTAAATATTCAGGTCACTGCAATTTCCAGTACCTAAGATTTCAATTACATTTGATCCATCTTAATAAGCATCTATAACCTTTGCACTTCCAAATTGGAGAATGAATTTCAGCATCATCAGTTCATGCAACTCCCTGTTTACAAATAGATTCCAATAGCTTCCAGTAACTTGAATTCTATTCACTGCATTTCTGAATACCTGAACTACAAGCAGAATTAAGGAACCTTGCTGCTCAAAGTTCCGGATTCAAGTGCCAAAATCTGTAAACATAGCTGAATTCGAAATTTTACTGGCTGTGTACTTTAGATAAGTTGAAAATCTGCTGAAATTTTGATGCTGTACATCTGTTTTATCCGAATTGATCTGTGCTTGCTGGAAAATGGAACTGAAAGTGAAAGGTAGCTAGAGTTAATCATTGAAGTTGCTACTATGGTCACTACAGGTTTCTGTGTGCTGTAAATTGTAATGTGCAGTCTTGTAATAATACTAGCATTGAAGCTGAAATCTATTAGAAGTTGCTGATTTCTTTGCTGAAAGTAGAGATGTAGATGTTGAACTCTGGATTGAATTTGATGATATGTCCGAGACGGACAAGATTCTAAGTGTGTGTGTGTGGGGGGGCTGATATAAAATCGATTTCAGAATTTTG
>JBBPFQ010000025.1:4301734-4314128 GCA_037974815.1 Kaempferia elegans
CTCAAAAGCTTGCCGCGCTACTCCGATTTCCGACGTTACTCCATTGCAACGCTACTCCGACAACTGCGCTCAATAGCAGATTTTCATATTGCCGATATAATTTATTTTATGTAAACTTGTAATCATTTCTTTGTACTTTCTTTGTACTTATCGAATTACTAATGGATTGCCCAAGAAAAGCGATCATCGATCGTGAGTCTTGAAGTGGGAGTTGCTATAAGCTTCAAATTAAGTAAAATCAAAAGTGCTAGCATTGTCTTTTTTATTTCCATTGTGTTTATTACTCCAAGTTTTTATGAAAAAAGTAAAAAAGTCATGAGCGCTATTCACCCCAGCGCTTTTCGATCATTCAGTTTTACCGTTTTACCCTAACTAAAATTAGTTTTGTTGAATATAAAAAAGGGAGAGATTGTTAACACTCCAAATGGTTGAAGGGGAGATCATTGGAGCCCAGAGTGGTGTTGACCACGGTTTGAATGTTTGAGCAAACTGATTTAAATTGCATCTTGCTTTGATATCTGATATGTGTCTTAAGTGTATCTGATATTCATATATACAGTTCAATCGATTAAGGCATCGCTTTAGACTTTTGAAGTGAACCTTAGAACCAAGGGTATATAAGCTCTTAGAGAGATTTTTGGGCACCACGAACATACAAAAATATTATATATAAAACTCATGTGCTCATCTAGATTAAGTGACTAAAGCAATTCAAAAAGCATGAAATATAGTTGAAGGCTTTAACGTGTCAAGCCTTTGGTAATTTGCTGCTCTATTATTTCATTTTCATATTTAAGGAGAGGTGAAGATTATTTGTTGAAATAAATTTCAATTAGGATCAATATTAGGGAAAGCTTGTGAAATCCTTATTTAGGTCAAGGTGTTATCACAGAAGTTGTAAACTTTGACTTTTAGATGCTTGATTTGTGGTATGAGTATGACACGCCAGAAGTGTTGTAGGTCGTGAAGTAGAGGTGTATTTTGAAGCACATTAAATATTCTTACTAAGATGTATTGTTTTCTTTCATATTTTGTTTCTCCTAAAATTTTAATACTATAATAATCACACACATGTACTTGTTACCTTGAATTTGAGCTTGTATTTGTGCAAGGAATATTAATAATTGGGCATTAGCTATTCTTGACCCTCAATTAGCCGATTATACACGATCATAACTGAACATATAGAAAAAAACAATCACTTTGTTAAAGAGAGAGTACAATTAATTACATTATCACTTTATTTGTTAGGTAGCAAATTGATGACCAAATTGTTAAATAGATTTGTAACAAGTTGAAGTTTTACAAAATACAAAATCTAGCTTAAGGAAGTGTTATGTGTTTGTAGGGTCATATGTAAATACATGAATTGTACGGGTGTATTGTAATATTTCTTATTCCTTAATATCATCTATATATAGGTAGATGGGGACTTTATCTAATGAATAATTTTCCTGACAAAAATAAAAATTATATAATACTCATTTCCATACTAAATCTTCATCCTATCCCATTTCATCAACTTTTGACACATTAACATATAAAATAGTAGCTATACATAATATTCAAATTTATTTTCATAGACGTCAAATTTTGTGCAATTTTCTAGATGTCAAATAAGGATTCCATAGTAATTGCAACCTAACTATATCTTAAGATTGTGAAGTATTTATTAGCAAAAAGGTATAATGTTCAGTTGGATAAAAGGCTAGCAAATTTTATCCTCTTTTTTCTATGAACTTAAATATATTAAAATTGTTCCATTCAGTCTTTTTCTCTGACACTCAAATCTGTCTCACACTTGCACAAACTATTTCAGTATTCCTTGGAAAGGAACACTTGGTCATTCAGAAGGCTCGGCCAAATGGAATTGATAGTTGAATTTGTATCTATCTACAATGTAAATGAATGACCTTATATAATTGCAACAGATGCCATGCAGCTATTTAAATTACACATTGAAACCCTTATCAGTTTATCCAAAATGATAATCTACTTGTTGATAACAGAACTGACGCAAAAGCAACAAACAAAATACACCTTTAGTTGCATAAATAAGCACTTAAATGATAAATTATATCAGTTATATTATCTGGAGAAGAAATCAGCTAAAGAAAGACTGTGCAAATCAAGTAACAAATAGGTCTTCCATCATAAATAATTAGGTAACCATGGTAATTTTAGATGGAAAAACACCTTATTTTTCTGTCAAGCAAAAAAGGACTTGCCTACTGCCTCAGATGGAGTGATTGGGAAGTCCGACACTACACCATCAACTGAGAAGAAACCATTGTCAATAAAATAGAGGTACTCTGCCAATGGATCATAGCTATAGTTGTAGCTAAGATTATCATTTGCGAAATCTGATGCATAAATCTCCAACCCAACACTATGAGCATCTGCCACAATAGATCTATAAGGAAGCAGATAATTGTCATCCGTAACTGGCCAAATGTAATTCTTTGGAACAAGTATTCCAGAAGCAAAGGTCTTAATATATGTGAGATTTGTCAAGAGAGAGGTATATGTCCGGTTGGTAGACAGTTCCCTTGTGCCTTCAGCAAGAAAGCGGAAAATGAGCTTTGTTGTGCTGTTCCTAAATCTGCGTTCTATGCCACTAAGAAAAAGCAACTCTGGTGAAGATAAGTAGTTCACAACAACATTCTTTGTCACAGAAAGAACATAGCTTCTCATGCTCAAATTGTGCTGGCTGTAGAAATTATCATGCTGCATATGGAATAGACCATCATAGAATTTAGGTGGATATTATCCCTATTGTGGATCTTTCATATCAAGAAATATTTGATAAGTTAAATGAACAGAAGCGATGCTAAAAATAGGCTAACCTGTATATTTAACCAAATGCCATGGGGTCTTATAATTCTTCGCAAATCAGAGACAGTAAGTATGGATCCTTGGTAGTCAAATCTGAATGTCCGTGAATAAATCGCTTGGACTACTGTTAAAGGTATGAAGCATGAGCATATTGACCAATCATGAGTGCAAGAGTATAATAATATATAGAGAGAGACATGTCATTTGCATGCACTGTTACTAGGTTGGACCAGTGTCTTTGAATAACATCATATACATATTGTAACTTGTACATTAGTCAATAAGCATATGTCAATATCTAATATTGTGTTCCATTAGGACTAGTTATTTTAAATCTTATAATTTTCATGAAATAATAATTTTGATAAAAGTAATTCTTATGAAGTACTATCCAATCTTATCCATTATAGTTACCTTTTACACCATTCAAAGAAAATTATATTTCACACTATTCCATTCTCCAAGAAATCCATATTCCTAGTAAGTTAGACAAATTAAAAAGAGAATAGACAGAGAAAGACATATGAGTTTGACAGATCAATATGTTGTATTGGGTTCGTCTCAATACGAAGCAACAACCCAATGTTTGGCCCAATTGGCCAATAGTTCAATAAAACCTTAATTTAGGTTGAACATCCATTTTCCATAACGTTTGTATTTGTGATGGGTAAAATTTTACAATAGAAAATTTCATGAGTGAAGTATTTCAAAACTTAGTATTGAATACTTTCTAAGATTCCCTTAATTGTAAGGATTATAATTGATTTAAATTAACCTGATTATAGGAATTGTGATTGATTGTAATTAATGATTGATAGACATACCATAATTATAGGATCTACTTTTCCTCCTTATGTATATCAGTATATAAATACCTATATGTATGTGATTATTAAGATGAGAAATATATGGTCTCTTTCTCTTTTACATGGTATCAGACCAGGGTTCTCCTTCTCTAACCTAATTTTTCTGCCACCCTCTACTGTCGCTTCCTATTGTTGCTGTCGATTTTGGCACCGACGTTCTTTTCTACCAATTTTGGTGCCAATGTCCTTTCTTCCAATTTCGGTGCTAACGCCTTGTGTTACCGATTTTGGCACTAACATCCTTTCTTGCCGATTTCAGCACCGACACCCTATGCTGCTAATTTCTGTGCCAACGTCCTTTTCTGCCTTGAATTCTATGTGACCACGGGTCGTCACCAGTTTGTCCTCATCTTCCGACACTTCAGCTATAGCTACTCGCGATTGTGGATTCTTAGTCATTCATGTGTTCACTACGGTCGTTCCAACCATGCCTTTTAGAAGTGTTGGATGAAGTATGGTAAGCCTGACTGGGCTAATAATGCATCTACCGAACTATCAACTCCATCACCAGACACTGGCAGTCATGATGATATGGTCTGTTTCTCGTTCTGATTATGAGAAATTGCATCGCTCTTCTGCTAGCATTCCTTCTGTCACTACTGCTTCATCCTCTCCATGTGCGTTTGTTGTGTCTCATGATAAGTCTTGAATGTTGGATCCTTGTGCGTTTGCTTGGTAACAAGTTTGCTTTCTCTTCTTCTTTTGTTTCCTCATCTTTATCCCCTATTCGTCTAGCCAATGGTACCTATTCTTTGATTATGAGAAGAGGTGTTGTCAGGCCCACTACAAATATCACTCTTGATAATATTCCTTTTGCACCTAAATTTCCTATTAGTTTTTTGTCCATAAGCCAGGTAACAAGAGCTAACAGTTATTTTATATCTTTTTATCCATCCTATTATATTATTCAAGACTTGCACATAAAGAGGATAATTAGTGGAGGATATGAGAGTGATGGCCTCTACTATCTGGATTTGGTCACATCTATAAGTTCCTGGGCACTCTCAGCAACTGTCTCCTTATCAATGGCATTGTCATCTAGGTCACCCATCTTCTTCCGCTCTCAAAAGTTTAGTTCTCGTTCAGTCTACTGATTTCCAGTCCTATGAGTTGGCAAACACCATCATATTTCTTTTCCTTCTAGAGTTGACAATCATAGTTCTTTTTCTTTTGAACTTGTTCATTGTGATATTTGGGGACCTAGTAGAATTGAGTCAAGAGGAGGTTTTCAGTATTTTATAATTTTTTTTATGATCATTCTCCCATGACTTGGTTATATTTACTCAAAAATAGGAGTGAGGTTCTTGAGGTGTTAACATCATTTTATAACGAAATAAAAACTCAATATTATGTTGCCTTACGTATTCTTCATACCAATAATGCAATTCACTTCACTCAAAAGGCAATGTCTACATTATGTAATTCTCATGATATAATTCATCAAACTTCTTATTGATATACTTTCCAACCAAATAAAGTTGTTGAATGCAAACACTATCATATTTTAGATGTAGCTCGTACTCTTCTTTGTCACAACATATTCCTAAGTTTTTGTGGGATGATGTTCTACTCACAACTTGCTTTCTCATAAATAGGATATCTTCTACTATGTCACATGAGGATATCCCCTTCTCTTATATTCATCTTAACAAATCTCTTTTCTCCGTGCCTCCTTGCATATTTGGTTGTATTTGTTTTATTCATAATTTTACTCTGGCTTGGATAAATTGTCTCCTTGCTCTATTAAATGCATCCTGCTAGGATATTCTCGCACACAAAAAGGATATCATTGTCTTGACCCACCCATAAAATGCAGTTACACTTGTGCTGATGTTACGTTTTTTGAGTCTCAATCATAATTTTCCCCCGTGTAGCTCAGTCACATGATACATTAGCATATCCTCCATTACCTATCTCACCATCCATGTCTCCCACTACACATGCTCCGTCTCCTAAACCATTGAAGAAAAATAGTTTGTTTCTTCAAACCTACTTGGATTGCCTAAACAAATCACTCGGGCCACCTAGCCTAGCTAGGTGGTCCATGTAGGGCGTTTTTCAAAAGAGCATCTTAACAATAAGGCTGCCTAGCTATTAGGCAAAATGACCCCTTAGTGAAACCACATAGGAAACCATCTATGACTCTTTTAAAAACTATGCTCTAAAATTTTCAAATTTTACACTATAAATGAAAATATGATTAAGCAAGAATGGAGACAAAGTTCAAGAACTTTGGGTAGTAACTCATTTTTCAATGATTGGAAATAAAAGTTAAAATCAACAACTTCAATACTTACATGCAACCGGTGCTAAATCACTGAAATTATAGTCAACAGAAAACCAGCCTACTGTTTTAACACCATTAACCGAATAAGTTGTACTCCCGTTTGGGTAGTAATATGTGATGTCTGTGCAATTATCTAACTTTAAATCTGGGAGACAAATTCCGACACCATCTTTAGTCAATCGCACATCACACCACAAAATTGTTTCATTTGAACTGGAAGAAGACACAAAACTGTAGGCATTGATGCCTGAATCAGGAAACAATCCAGAAAACCCTCCCTTGGCTATTATTGCAGGAGCATTACCTGAAATGTTAACAACTTCCATTAACAGAAATTAAAAATTTTGATAGTGAAACATGTAGCTGCACTAAAACACTTAAAGGCAACCAGATTACAGATATATAGGCTAGCATTTTTGCTGTTAATTGGGTAATCTACCATACGATAAGGAGATTGAGAAAGGAAAAAACAAGTCTAAACCTGATACCTCCAAGGCATAAATATTTCAAGAATGATGTGAAACAATACGAGTAGTGTCTAAAATTTGACATCTTTGTTTGTCCCAGGGACATAATGAGGACTTGACCTCTTCTTTTCCGACATTTCAAAGGCCAAAATATATTCCCATAAATCTCATATATTTAATTTGATACTATCCACATACCATGTTAATTATTAATAATCTTCTAATGGTAAAAAATCGTAGTAATATACAGGTTTTTACATTTATGCATCCGTGACGAGGAATGAGAGCTTCACGTCAACAAAGCACACTGGTAAAACAATTTCTGAAAGAAAAAAAAAATGCGATGATTGAGGAACAACGTCACACTAGCAATTCTTTTCTATAAATAATGTCATAGATGCAAGGGCAAAACTTTTTAAACCAAAAATTCAAACAAAAGTTTTTTTTTTAATGAAAACAAAGGGTTTAAAGAACACAAACGTGGATATCAATCTTCCGAACTACACCAAAAAAGATCCCTCCTTTCAATAACTAGAACTAAGAGGGGGGAGAGGGGAAAGTAAGTAACCGCTCAAGGTTAGCCAGGCTGAAGATTTCTGGGCGCAGGCAAGCCCCAACCACTGCAGGAGGAGGAAACCCACGAGCGAGGAAGTGGCACGCCGTCCAGCGGCGGAGCTGCTCCTGCTCCCGCTCCCCATTTTACGGGCCAGCTGTAGCTCGCTCCTGCACGCAGCGGGCATAGAATGATCGAAATGGACGACTGCTCTCCCTTCGCAGCCGTGCTTTGTAAGTCCGAAAGACTGGCAACGAGTCAACAACGTGGAGTCGGATTTTGTCAGAACAACAATCTCGACTTGCTGTTGTCATGCCTGAGTATTCACGTCTGCTCTGCCTTCGCTTTCCCGCGCCGAGGACACCACAGATTGCAATGCGCGGCTGCGGGTCCTGAAGCCCACTTGCAATCCACCACCACCCCTCTTTTGAATTTAATTGAGCTTTTGATTTACCAAAAGCAGAACTCGACTCGTCCACTCTGCCTCCTCTCTCATTCCCCCGGCTCAAAGCAGAGGTAGGGTTAGGGTATATTTCCAAGCAATCAGGCAGGCGCCACATCAAGAGCAATCTTGGATAGTTCATCCAAAAGGGGCTAACTCAGTTCGTAAATAAACGAGTCCGTAACGGTAACAATCAGAGGATCGAATCATTACATTACAGGGGATTTTGAGATGTGGAACCGACTTGTCTATATAATAGGGAAGCAGATCATATAATAGCACTAGTCAATGGGGCAAGAAAAAAACACTTTTATAACTCATAATTAACCCTATAAATCTATAATTTATCTACTTTCGTGTAATTTAGGGTGTACGTATTAGTCCGATGATAAAACTAAATATCGGGTATAAAAAAATAAAAACTAATATTAATCAGTTATTCGGGATTGCACCTATTATTCTTCCAAATTTGGGAAAATCCAAGCTTAAGTGAGCAGCCTTCACTGTTCGTCAATCATTTGTCAAAATAAGTTTCAAATCATCCAAAATGACTATATGATGTCTCCAATGAATTATAATACCTTACCTATTCCCTCCGCTATCTTGAATGTTTAGTATTTAGGTTCACAAAAATTATTTGCCTAAAATTTTTTGATGATCCTAAATCTAGATCATCTAAATCGGTTAAAAGTACTTAATTGTCCTAAATACTTTAAATTTGATACTCAAATTTATTAATGAGTTTAAAGTAGATAGTGATTTTCAACGGATAACTCATCTTACGAGTACATAAATCGTCAAATATAAATTAGAGTTCTGAGTTTTGAACCGTATATCCGGATTTGCCCTCCTTGTAATTGTCTCACACGGATGTCCCGCACGGATGTCCCTATATATATATATATATATACGTGCGTGCACAGTACGCGACTGTGCGCGCGCGCATAATATCAACCTTCGGTTTTTTTTTTTGATTTTTTTAATTAATTAAAAAATTCAATATGTATTTAAATATAAACTTTAAATATATTCTTATACTGATGAACGTCTAAAATTTACCCATTTTTAATTTTTCTTGAGATAAATTTTTTTTAAAAAAATTTAAAACTCTTTACCCCTAGGGTTCATGCTTCCCAAATGGTTTATAGTGTTCAATTGGTTTATAGTGTGCAAGCGGTAAAATTTTAAGATTTTACCCCTAGGGTTCAGATTCCCTAATTGGTTTATAGTATTAAGTTGAAAAAAAAATTAAAAACGACCCAATTTTAAAGAGAAAACGAGCTAATTTGAGAGGTTTAGGGGTATAATAATATATTTATGATTTAAATTTAAATAAATACTAATTTTTTAATTAATTTTTTAATAAAAATAATAATGTTACTGTGCGCGCGCGCACAGTCGCGGACTGTGCACGATATATATATATATATTACGTCCACTAATAGTGCATCTGATAAATCAGTTATTATCTCTGTAGATGAATTTGTCTAGTTCTCACAATATCAGTAATTACTCAAGTCTTCATCTTCCTTTGTTATTCCTATTGTCGATTAAGGTCAACACAACGTATATCTTCTTTCTTCATCCTCCAAATGAGTTATTGTTTCTAGTGCCACAGATTATATGATAGGTAATTTTGGTCTCTTTTCAACTTTTCAGTTCAAAGGTAACACTCCTACTGTTACTTTAGCTGATAGGTCTCCATCGTGTGTTCATGGCTCTGACACTATCAATCCTACCCCTTTGCTTCCTCTATCCCTTATCTTACATTTATTTAATTTATCTTTTAATTTGCTCTCTGTCAGCCAACTATCTTGTAATCTTAACTGTTACATCTTAATTTTTCTGGTCATTGTTTATTTTGAGATCTTTTGACAAAAGAGATTCTTGGTAAAGGATATGGGTTTAGAGGCATCTACATTCTTGACATACCGCTCCCAATTTTTTTACTTCCATTCAAGGACCATTGTAGGTTCATCCATCTCTCCCTTTGCTCAAGAAGCTTTGTCCACAAGATAGTAAAGTATCTTCATTAGATTGTGAGTCATCTCAGTTTGTAAAACATCACCATCTTAGTTCAAGTCCTAGAGTAAATAAATGTGCTATTATTCCTTTTAAATTAGTTCATTATGATATTTAGAGTTCTTGTCATATTTTGTCTAAACCTGAATTTAGGTATTTTATTACTTTTATAGATGATTATTGTTGGGACCTTTGCCGCCGATTAGAGGGGGTAAATATGTCGATGCCCCCAAACTCGTTCGCTTTCTATACTTGTTAGTACGCAACGGAATACAAAACAAACTAACAAGCTAAACTAAAGAACAAGAAGCAAATCAAACCTAACACGTTTTTTTTTAATGTGGTTCGGAGATAAAACTCCTACTCAATAGTTGTTCGTAAGGTGGACGATCCCGATCCTTCGATGGATGATCCCCGAAAATTTTCGGCTAGCTCACGTAGCTCCTTGTGTGTGGAGAAACCTTGGCACAACTCTTCCATGACCTCCGAATGCCACGGAATACTCTTGAACTATGTAAATTACTAATAGACTTTAACTAAGTATATTTCGTCAACATTGTTAAGGTTCCCGAGCTCTATTAAATAGATCTCGGGTAAAAATACCTCGCCACCAGTCGATTGATTAGTATATCAGTCAACTGGTCTCTCATGGAAATATGATCGTTACACTCCAACGACTCATTACCAGTCGACTGTTCCATACACCAATCGACTGACCGGTCAACTGGCCTTCATAGGCTGAGCGAAGAAAAATATTCTGTTCGCTCCCAGTCGACTGCACAGTCGACTGGTTAAAACCCTAACATGAGTTTTACCCCGAGTACAAGTCTCTCATGCTCTCATCCTCACCCGACCAACCTAGACCTAGCCTTCAAGTCGTCTTCCTTCAGCCTTACGTCCCTCGGATGTCTCCCGATCCTTCGCGTCTTGCCTTCTAGATACTTCCATCAGCCTCGATACTTGTTGTCGGGTCTTCCTTTGTTTGACTTAGCCTTCTCCATCGGCCTTACGTCCCTCGGATGCTCTCCATCATTCACGTCTTACCTTCTAGAGCTTCCATTGGCTTCAGTCCTCATCCATGCCAAGTCACATTTGGGCTTGCACTGCTAAGGCTCCCTTTTAGACTTACACCGCCAAGACTCTACCTAGAGTTCACTTGTTGTACATGTATCCTGCATACTCACAATGCATATCAAATATAACAATAAACCTAACTTAAACATTTGCCCAAACATCAAAACCCAAGGTACATAGATTACTCCAACAATTATTTTCATGTAACTTATATATTTAATGAAAAGTCGTTTTGAGTTATTTTCTCTATTTTATGCATTTTGTATTTAGATTAAAACTTAGTTCAATGTGTCCATCCTTACTTTGCGAAGTGATAATGCCAAAGATTATACGTCTGATTTATTCCAATCTTATATGGGTGGAAATGATATGCTTTATGAAACTTCCCGTGTTGATACTCCATCTCAAAATGGTATGGCAGAACGTAAAATCATTTTTACCAATATGTCGTTGTTTCCTATTAACCCTATAATATTTGGTCACTTATTTTGTTTAGGATGTTTGTCTGCATGCTACTAAATTAGATTCCAAGTCTTTGAAGTGTATCTTCCTTAGTAATTCTCATCTTTAGAAATATTATAGATAGTATTGTCTAGTATTAACAAATTTCTTGTCTTAATTAATGTTATCTTTGTTGGTACAGTTAGCATTAATAAGCATACTCAAGTTTTGATGTATGTCAAAAAAGTTAAAGTTAGATGTTGTATTTTTTTAATCTATTCACCATGTACATGATTAGAAGACTTGATGTGACTTGATATTAGGCTGAAGTTCAATTAGGTATGGAGGATCTGATAATTGGCAGGAAGAGTAGATAGGTTGATATCTGACAGGAAGTTCAGTTGGGTCCATGGGATCCAACTATTATTGAAGTTCAGATGAGGCATTTTAGAGGAAGACCTGGTGGATCAAGGGTTAAGTATATATTCAAATGGTAAGTAAGGTAAGCACTCAAGGAGAGTAATCTAGTGAGAATGAGCCCAACAGAGCTATAGATGCTGGTCCAACTTAAATCTATTTTGGAAGTCTAAGTTGAGACTATGACTAGATCGTGGTCTTGGTAAGACATGATCTAATTAATAATGTTATCTTATTTTTAATTTGCTAATTCTGTTTTGCAGGTTACCTTTTGTTATTTAGACTAATGTATTTTGCAGGGACTAAAATACATAAGTTAGGCTCGGATGAACAGTGCTCAAAGCACCTTGAAGTTGACTGGAGGTGCCTTAGAGCTGAATTGAGGTGCCATGGATAGGACGAGGCACCCTTGAGCGGATAAAGTTTAGAGATAAGATTTTGCTGTGGAGAGGTACCCTGGAGCGAACTGGAGGCTCCTTGGAGAGCATTAGATGCGCCTTGGAGTGGACCGGAGGTGCCTCAAAGCGCATTGGAGACGCCCCATAGTTGATGAAGGAGTCCTCGGCGGAGGCGCCTTAGACCATTGGAGGCACCTCCAATACTGTTTATAAGGAGTATTCGACTAGCAGCTTAAACATCACTTCCACACAACCTCTTACAATCATTCTGTTATACATCCTCGTGCTGCTACTGTACTAAGACACGACTACGTTGGACCATTGCCGGTAGACCAACTCCAACACACGAATACATCAATTTCAACATCTACAAGTTGGTAATGAATTTTTTATTGTGCATACTTAATATAATTGCAAAAGGAAAGTTTATGATATTACACTTTCCTCTTTCTTTCTATTAATTCGATATTCAAAGTTAGTGAGTTATTCATCAGAAAGGTCTAAAGAACTTGAGTCTTGGAGTATGAGTCATCGAAGGCTCTGAACCAAGTAAATCATCATGTTCAGTTTTTCTTTTCTTAGTTATTTTTTC
>JBBPFQ010000025.1:4358977-4369885 GCA_037974815.1 Kaempferia elegans
ATTCCAGCCCACTATCAAACTCATTCTCATTCCCATTTCTGCCTCTCAAACCAAACGCCACCTCATACTCCATTAAAAGTAATAACCATATATATCTCTCCACTATTAAAAAACCTATCAATAATTTTTTCATGGGTGACATATTTTTTGATTATATATATTTTTTATCTCTCCTTCCTAATTTACCTTATACGTAATTAATTTTTAAAAAATTTAAACTCATAAATTACTAACTCCCATAATAACATTAATAATAAAAAAAATACATAAATATTACCATACATCAAATAAAAATACATAAATTATAATATTATATAAAAATAACCTTAAACACATCTATTCCAAGTCATGTCTCTATTTAATATTTTCAACCATTTTCTCATGTATCCGAAACTGTTCTGGTGTCATCTCACTAGTATCTTTCATAAGAATTTCATAATCCTTATAAAAGATCTCGATTTTTCGCAAAGCTATTTTTTCCATTTGATATTCTTTAATATATTGTCATTTTTTATTGATGCTTTGTCCTATTATATCGCCTTCTCTTACTTTGGATTTGCTCTTCCTCTTCGCTGCCTTTTGCCCTATCGGACGAATGCGAGCTTCAGAGTCATCCACATCAACACTGGTATATGGATTTGAATTTGATGATGAAGTGTTTCCCCCTGATTCAGATGTCCTTACCTTCTTATTAGAGGAATAAGCAACTGATTGTGGAGCATATTTCTCATACTCTTTGAGAATTCTCCATACGTGCATATACTTGAAATCCTTATTTTTATTGTTGGCTTTTCACATATTCAGTGCATTCTCTAACAAATTCTCGTCACTCCATCCGCTTTGACGATGAGTATACAAATTAGTATAGGTTGTAGAAAATTCATTTACCATTGGCGCAAACTTATAGTAATGTGATTTTAGCACCTGATAGTTTCTTTTCATATTTCCAATGTGTCAATGTTTGTTGTAGTAATCAGCTATACATTTCTAAAAATTTGATCCTTTTGGTTATTACCAATGACTGCGTCGGTGTTGATAGTTGCTCATGATTTCGCAAGGACTATGTCTTCATCGAGAGACCAAAATCTTCATTTAAAATCATCTTTCTCCGGTTCGACTTCACGCTCTTCTTGTGAAAAGTGTGGTGGCCACTCAGATATTAGAATAGGGGATGGCGTTGGGGATTCTTTGTCACTGATAGATGGGTCGATAGTAGCCCTTCTTGCTTCATTCGAATATATGACTTTTGGTTGAGGAGGTGAAAATACGAAAGACATCCCAGATTGGTTGCTCATGGCTGACCAATCTTGGGATTGATACATACCAAATGGAGCTCGGCCAACATTACTTTGAAGGGAATTTCTAAAACTTTGAGAACTTTAGAAATTTGAAAAACCTTGTGTAACATATGAAATATTTTGAAAATTTGGACGGTATTGCGTGTGAAAGAAAAATGGAGGATATTGAACATTTGCAGGAATGTATGTAATTTGAGAGGTGGTATTTTCTTCAGCATTTGAAGAATTTAGAAGATTTGTAAAAGAAGTATTGAAATTTTCATCCATCTCGAATACAAATAGAGAATGAAAGGATGAAAGAAATAGAGAATAGAGAGATAGAATGAAAGAATGAAAGAGTTTATAATATATTTATAAAATTTTTATTAATTAAAAAAAAACATTGAATAATAGTTACAAAATTAATCATTGTTCAACGACTATAAATTTTTTTTCTTCTTCTATGTTTTTAATTCAGCTCAATATTTTTAATTTTTTAATAATAAATAATAATAAAATTTACGGAACTTCCAGTGTGGTGCTCTTTTGTTTTTTTTTTCATCCCTACGACGGTGTCTAGAATATGATGAATTTATTATAATTGGTAAAGATTAATTAATTACCGACCAGCATGTAGGGAAAAAAAACTCCTCCATTAATTTACTGGATTAATGGACTGTAAGATTAATCAAGCCCGGTTCTCTTCTCTACTTGGTGTTGCAGATTAACCGTGATTAATGGCCCAAATCCGTTTATTACAAGTGAGTGGAGCTTGGATTATCACAATGTTTTAGCAAATAAATAATAAAAGGAAAAATTAACTTCCTCGATCCTAATATGTTACGTGAGCTGACGTCATCAATGATGTCACCTCCCACTAATTATGCATCCATAAAATCTAATAAGATTAAAATACCTTTAATCCCATATTTTCTATAAATTTTACCTCTTTATATTTAAAAAATAATATTTAACCTTCTTTTAATCGACCAAAAGTCATATATGAGAAATATGTTAAAATAAAATTATGCTCTTATATTTTTTTATTATTTTCGATAATAACCTTAAAAGAGAAAAATCATATTAATTGACTATTATATTTTTGAATAAAATCTTTTACAAAATTCATATATGCATTAGTATAAACAATAGAGAAGTGATAACTCTGAAAGGGATAATCAGCTAAAAATTAATTCCACCAACCTTACTAAATTAAAGAAAAAAAGTCAATTTTAAATTGATTAATCAAAATTTGAAGATGAAAGTTCATCATTAGATATCTCTTCCTCATCATGAACTATGCCATACAATGAAGTAGGAGTTATTTTGGTTCATTAATTTTGAATTATGACTTTTTTTTTTTAATTTGGCGATAGTGGTGGAATGAATTTTTAATTGGTTATCCCCTTTAAAGTTGTTATTTTTCTATTATTTTTTGCAATAGCATCTATGAATTTTATGAGGATTTTTATCATGGATATAATAGATAATTAAATATATTTTTTTCCTCCTGAGGTTATTATAAAAAAATGCTAAAAAAGATAAGGACATAATTGTCTTTTATTCATTGTATATCATATTTAAAGGTGAGGAGATTTTTAATGATGAACTTTATTTTATCTTCATTTGATTTTGTTTCATTAATTTAGAATTCTGATTTTTTTTTTCATTTGGTGAGGGTGGTGGAATGAATTTTTTGCTAGTTATCCGTTCCAGAGTTACTATTTTATTTATTTATGCTGGTGCATATATAAATTTTATGAGGATTTCTACTAAAATATTTAATAGTCAATTTAAGGTGTTTTATCTCTCTTGAGATTATTATTAAAAATTGATAAAAAAAAAAGATAATGACATAATTGTCTTTCTCACCTCTGAGTTTTGATTAAGAGGATTAAATATTATTTTTTAAATATGAAGAGTAAAATATAAGGGGGTTAGAATAATTAGTAACTTCTGAAATAAAATAAAATAAAATAAAATAAATATATTCTGTACGAAATCAAATCAACTGATCCGACCTGGTGACTTTGTAGAGTCATCCTCCACAAATCCGAGAATATGATGAATATTAGTGGAAAGAAGGATAGTTTAATTAGCATGGAGTATTTTATTTACAGAATTACTTAATGCTTAGGCAACCATACCTTAATGCTTAAGTTGTTAAATTTCTGTGAGATCATCGTTATCAAGGTAACGATTTCAATGTTTCTGAAAAGCCCTTGATAATTAGAAATCACCAAATCATGCTATATTAATGACGGTGAGTTATTTTTGCAAACCGTTTTGCTCAAATTTAACGTTGAAGGGTGTTTTGGCAAAAATGCTCGAAGGAATTCATGCTATATAATTATTATTCTGGTTCTGTGCAAAATTGCAAGCAACTGCAACTTTGACTTCGCTGCCTTCTCCGTCTACATATAGTCGTTCGACCCCAACGCTTGCAGAATAGGTATAAGATCGCCATCATGGCCTCCGTCAATCTCGCCGTCATCCTCTCCGTCATCTGCCTCCTCCTCTTCTCCTCCGCCGCTCGCCTCCCCAACACCGCCGACGACGAGAGCACTTCTGTTGCCCTCCCCCTCGACGGCCCGAAGGATGCCGAACCGACGGAACTTCTCATCCCCGTGGTGGATAAGACGAAGGTAGACCAACCAGCCCTGGTCGATGGTTTCGCCCAGGTTGACCTCTCCCTCGTCCGCCCCTTGCACCGCCACCGCCCTCACTGCCACCATGGCCACCGATTACGAGGCAGGGAGGTCGTGCACTACGGAGACGACATAATCTCTGCGCCTAAATACGGCGAATGGAGCTCCTTCTCCAGCGCCGCGACGGATGTGATAGTCCCCGAGGAGGTCAAGAGGGACATGGTGAATAAGGAGGAGGAGGACGGCGGCTGGCTTACCAGGAAGAAGGAGCGCAAGAAGAAGAAGAGGACGGAGGATTCGGATTCGGATTCCGATTCCGATTCGGATTTGGATTCGGATTCTGACGACGAGGGGATTGAGATGGGGAAGAAGGAACTCAGGAAGAGGAAGAGGAAGAAGGAAAAGGGTGGATGGTTGAAGTGGTTCTGAGGCTTGTGGGTCTAAATGTCCAACCAATTTTACGTATTCCAGCAACACACACATATATATATGTATGATGCTCTTCTACACTATGTGTATCAGGTATCTCTGCTGTTATAGGTATTGGTATCATGTGTAGCCTCGATGTTGCATACTTCTCACAATAAATAATTTCTACTATAATCAACATATTTCTGCCAATTTTATGCCCTTGATGTTCTAAAATCTGATATTAAATGTTATTTTTTGGTCTATTTGATAAGTTTTATGGGCAGTGTATGTCTTGGATCATTTTTGTTCTTTATATGACGTGGTTGTGGTTGCAGAAATCTTATGCCTGTCTAATTAAGTGTTTTCATCTTATTTGACTTACTGCTGCTGCTGCTTCTTAAGATGTCAGACATCTTTATGATAGAATATAGTCTTATAAAGTAGGGTTGTCCCTACTTTTATCTCTCGAAGCTTTTGTAGATTAGTTCAGCTGAAGGTATAATCCATGTGTTCCGGTTAATCAGTATGATTTTTCATACTGTTTATCATAATATAACAGTCTTGAATTTGAGAAAATAGCTACGTATAGAAATATATTTTAGCATCTCGCTTTCTTATTGAATTCCTGTGATATAAGTAGCTAGAATATGATGTATGTGTGTGTATCAACTGTTAATAGATCAATTCATTAAACATTGATCATAGTTTAACGTTAGTTGATAACCTTATGCAATCCACTCTCCTCCTTTATTTAGGCCTGAGACTGGCCATTACTAGATCATCATGGGCAGAGTTATGTGTGTGTGTATGAACTAAGAGAAAAAAAAAAGAGGTAAAAATTAAAAACAATGGAGAATCAAACTAAATCATGCATGGAGCATGGGTACTATTTTGAGCTAGTTCATACTCCGAACACAGGAAAACCCATCAAAATGCCGTACGAGAACAACTAAAGAATCAACAACACATTCAGAAAGCACTTGAGCAAAACCCTGCAGTAACTGTGTTAGTGAGCTCCGAGCATGGCCATGGCTGAACACCAAGTGCTGCTCCACTTACGTCGGTGCACCTCCATGACTCATAGTGTGGCCGCACACCCCAAAGCTTGACATTGGAGAGGCATACCCGAGTGAAGGGTGAGCCTCTAATGCCTTCTATTGATCCAGGCTGCTGGATATCCACTCCCAACACATTCTTGATGGTCACTCCATCGACCATCGGGACTGCATACCTGTTGAAGTACTCATCAGGGTGGTCACCGACATCTCCGGCAATTCTGATGGCCTGGCGGACCTTGTTCATGCTTACATTTATCACAGTCACATTCCTTATGTATCCTCCCCTTCCAATATTAGTCTTTATATGGATCCCAAATCCAGTGTTATAGAGGTTTATGTTCTCCACCAAGATATTATTCACCCCGCCTGAGGTCTCACTTCCTATTGCAATCCCCGAGAAAGGAGAAGATCCGGTGAGCCTTCGGATTGTGATGCCTGAGCTTGGACGACCATAAGCAATTCCATATTCGTCCCAGCCACTCTTTATGGCCACCAAATCATCTCCTGTTGCGATGTGGGCATCCTCAATGCAGACATTTGAGCTGGAATCTAAGTTTTTTTGAAAATTGAAGTCTTATTAGTGAGGCCTCGAACTGTCATAGATCTGATAAGAAACTAAAGGAAATTCCTACGAGTGCTATAGGTATAGAAATTCTAATATAATGAGAAGCAAAAGAGCAAAACAAATACGATGAAGTATCATCAGGAAGAAGGTTACCTGGATCTATGCCATCGGTATTAGGGGAGTCATATGGAGCCAACACTGTCACGTACTTTATAACCACATTGCTGCACAAAGAATATAGAGTTAGAAACATGGAGAACAAGGTTACAATGCAAAAATGAGATATGTTTGTATATGGCACATCGTAAAAGGTTAAAAAGAAAAGGGAAAGATTTGGAGTCACCTGCAATAAACAGGATGGATACTCCAAAATGGAGAATTTTGAAAGACTGTGTTGGAAATTAAAATATCTCTAGAATTCTTGAACTCTAGGAGGTTTGGTCTTGTGTGGTGCAGAGATCCCTTTCTCCACATATTCCACCAAACTTCACCTTGCCCATCAATGGTTCCATTCTCGCCTGTTTAAAGAAACGCAAATATGAGGATCATTAGGTAGATCCCACAAAATATTATTATAACATATCAAACAACATAGGTTGCGGAACTTGGTAGCAGTTTACCTGTTATGATCACATCACTAATGCCATCTCCTTGAATAAAGCTCATGTATCTCTTGCCAGGGAGCTCCCTCCCTCTTCCATACGACGGCAGAGGGTCTACCAAAGGCCAGTTCCTTGTATCCTGCACATGTCAAGCGTTCTTCAACCTTTCTTTCTGGTATAATGATTGTTGTGGCAGTTTTTTTAAGGTGTTACACTCTCAACAATAGTTCAACCTGTAATTGTGCATTTTCCTGCTTTTTACAACTTGCATGTAAGCAAGTTGACATCTGTGAACAACTTTGATTGAATTGCTTAGTTAGGGACATTAGCCTAAAATGTTACGAGGAGCATCACCTGTGTGGACTTGATGACAGCACCTCGGGCTAAGTAAAGAGTCATATGACTGGTTAAGCTGAAGCTTCCTGTGAGCCAAACACCAGGAGGTATGTAGAGCAGCGTCCCACCCCTCTTCCTCATGTGCTGAATCCTGTAAATAGCCTTCTTGAAGGGCCAAGTATTAAGCGTCTTCCCATCCCCCACCGCCCCAAAGTCGGTGATCGATATCACCTCCCGCCGCAACTTCAGAGGCACCACATCGGCACACGATACCTCTGTCACTGCCAAGCTGCATTGAAGCAGGAGAGGGAGCAGCGCCACCACCACTCCAATCCACACTTGAAAAGGAACCATCTTTATTTAATATATATATACTGTAGTTTTGAGCTGGAAGATTTGCAAAGGAGCTAAAGTCAAGAGCTTTGAGGCCAAAACACTACAAAGCAATGATGACTGGAAACAGAGGCGTCCAAGAGGAGGGCTCCAAGGTGAGCTTTTTACATGCCAAGATTTGAGGCTCCAAGAGAAAGAATCCGAGCAGAAGAGAGACGTTATTGATTCCGAGCAGAAAGCTCCGAAGCAAGCAACGCGATGTCTCTGGCAGTGCTATTATATTTGGCCTCCAACAGCAGCAGAAAAGGTATTTACCACCACTTTAAAGAATGATTTAGATATTAATCTATTGTGCCTCAGACTTCGTAGGAATCTCCTTTTCTTTCCCACTGTTTACTTTATTCATCGTTTGAATTCTATGGTAACACTGCCAAGTTTTCATACATATAATGCTCCCATGCCGCATCGCTGTCTCCACCTACTTAACAAATAACAATCGTGCAATTATGAAACCTTGTGTTGTTTAGGGGCACTGGCAGAGCAGAGAAGAGGTTCATTCTACCAAGAAGATGAATCATTCTGCATGGCTGAGATGAGCAAGTGTCTACTATGTTCTCTGATATTCTCAAGTTTTGATTGGAGATGAACACTGCGTTAACTGCACTGAGAATTATTGGCTGCCCTGGCATCCTTAAATAGACATACAACCAACGTCGGAGAATGGTGATAACTCAGCAAACTGGAGGTTTCATGTCTAATGCTGAAAGCTGTAACATGGCCGTCAGACTACAAAGTTTATAGCCGGCGGCCAAAATAGTTGTCACAAGAAAACACTCTAATGCATGCCATGACAAGAGCTCGTGAACTAATAATGCCACCTCCAAAGCAGTGCTCCACTGAAACCAACCCTTCACATGCTGAAGAGAGCAAACGGTGCTTCCAAACGCTGACTCCAAAAAGCAGCATTTACTTGTCACCTTTTGGGGTCACTTGGACAGCTAAGTGGGTCAGGGTCACTATATAACAGCATGCTCAACACTAAGCTCGAGTTCAAAGTTTATGCTCGATCAGGTCTATAAAGGAAGAAAGATTCATGTTGGATCCGTAGGATTCTGAACTCAATAATTTTGGTATGGTATAGTAATTGCATCACCAATTATGTAATGGAGAAATTATCTTAAACTCCCTGCATGCCTAGTCGCTGCATTAGAAAAAATGTGTTTTCACTTTTTACATATTATTATTATTTTTTCATTTTAACTCCCTGATGTACATTAATTTACCTAAGTATCCTTATTTGTTTAAAATAAGATATAATTACTTCTAAACTTTAACACATTTAAATCAAAATCTAATATATTTTTTATCAAATTGAGTATGATTCTTTTTACGTCTAACCAATCGATTAGAAACACATACCAATCAATTGACTTTAAACCTAATCGATTCAATCTAAACCAATCGATTAGTATGACTCCTAATTGATATATTGGTCGGTAGAAAAGAGTCGTGTTCAATTGGATAGAAAATATACTCAATTCTAGTTAAATGATGTTGAATTTGAAAGAATTATATCTCATTTTAGATTTTTTTATACTTATAAAAAATAATAAAAGCTTTCTGTTCCCTCACACCAAATTAATCGATTGCTAATCGAATTGATCAGTTGCCTAAATGATAAAAAAATACTAGATTCTAGTTAAATTGCGCTAAATTTAGGAGGAATTAATTATATCTTATTTTAGACAAATGAAGGTAATTAATCCGTGTGTATTAGAGAATTGAAGTAAAAAACACCTATTCAGGGAGTGAATAAATTTTTTCAGACATAGGATAGGAAATGAGGAGAAAGTTAAATTTGTTATTAGAAATTTTAGAATAATTTACCGTTATGCTAAGTGTTGGATTCTTCTTTTCAGCTTTTGATTCCCCTTTTGTCCCCATATCTTTAAACTCTGTCAAGTAACATGGGCATGCTCCCACTCTACTTCATTTCACATTCTCTGATTTCTGGTCTCTGGAATAAAAATGATTAGCTGAGTTTTATTTTCTCCCTTTAAAACTCGGAATCCTGTGTGGGGACAAACTAGTATGGTTTTTATGTGCTTTTATAGATTCACAAACATCAGAATTGCCCTTGCACCAAGGGAGATGGTCTTCAAATCATAGTTTTCATATCTGAATTTTTCACAAAATCTTTTGTCATTCTAATGGAGCTGCACGGTTTGGTCACCAAAAGGAAGACCAGCAGGCAAGTCGAAACTTGGATGATCTCTTCTTGGAGGTGCATCCAAATGTGATGTTATGGAGATTATGTTTTGACTGAAAAGTAATTACGTTTCCATTTCTATGTTATGTGAAGCGAGGTAAATCATGAGGTTAATTTATAGCCGTCCGTTATGGGGAGAAAGAAGTGTTTTTTTCCTGAAAGCTGCACTAACTGGAATTGATTTTTACTCTATTATAGTAAAATTACCACCCTTTAACTAATTGAGCATCAGTGAGAATTGAGAGTACTAAATTCTCATCAACTTTCACTGAAACAACTTGTGTGATTCTTCAAAAATTCTTCCTCGCTGAAATACATTATCAAGGGTAAAAATCGGACTGACACTTTTTTATAATCAAAATCTTCCAAGGCCGTCTTTGTTTTGGTTATTACTCTCCATCACTAGTTTTATTATTGCACTTTTCATTTTTCATTTATTAAGAAATGCATAATTTTACTGAAAGTATTCGCTTTTATGCGTTTGCAATAAAAATACATTCATTTTTCCAGCAATATGAAGCTTTATGCACATTCTGAGATCAATCTTTAAAATATTCTGTCATAGTGAGATTCAAATTTTGATATTTTTATTTACTTTTTGAGTGCTTTCTCACTGTGTCACACTTCATTTAACTATTAATTATGCAAATGAAGTTCAAAAAAGTGAAAGTGAATAATTTTATCTTTCTGCTTAGTTTTCCCGTATCAGGTTTTGGCCTCTCCTTCTCCGACGATCTCTCGCGTCGCCGATTGACGGAAGCGTTTTTTGAAGTAGGGTTTAGCAGAGTGGCGCAATCAACTTAATCTTTGTTCGCTTCTTGATGTTTTGCAGATTTCACAGAATCAAACAGACTTTGGACTTGGAACTATTGATCGTCTAACCCTGACAAGTCACGTCAGTGCTGGCGCAGATTCTTTCTTTGCCATTATTTATTTATTTATTATCGATTTGTTTCCATTTTCATGTGGTCCAATCGAAATCCGGACTACGAATCTACGATCTACCGTGTATACGAGGGCTTATTCACAAGGTCCATGTGTTCGCCTTCAGTAGTGTCATCCATCAGACAGTTAGTTGTTCGTCCAAGAAATTTAATAGTTCATTCATGTTCCTTTGAGGTCTGGATCGGACAACCACTTGTTGGCCACCAAAAAACTCGTCCATTTCATCAGCTTAAAAGATAAATAGATTGATTCCGTCTGGAAACTGACTTCGATGAAATAGTCGGCTGATGGGGGTAGGAATTTTGACGACGTGAAGAATATGAGCTAGAGAGTTGGAAGGTGAGCTTGACAGTAGATCCTCGTGCACCTCCGATGGAGAATAGGTGGAAAGCTGTTCTGCACGCCTGCTTACACTCAGGCAAGCACACGAGAGCGTTATATATCCTAAACCAGGGAAAAAAATC
>JBBPFQ010000025.1:4382309-4398367 GCA_037974815.1 Kaempferia elegans
CTTTAATTGGATTTGAGAAAGGTAGTTTAATTTTGTCTTTCAGTTTAATTCAACTCCTCTAACAGGCCCTAAAGGGACCTAATAGGTTCGACCTACGATTTCGGTTGATATCCAAAAGTTAGAACCAAACAGTCCCGAGACTGTCAAACTCAATATTAATATTGTACTTTTGTTTGTACTAACTCTGTGGTGCAGGATATCGATACTGAACAAAAAGCTGGAAAGCAAACATCTAGGTGCTCGGATCGGGTCCGAGCGTTCGAATCAGGGCAAATTTTTAAGCAGCCAAGTTGGAGCGCAGTGATTGGCCTGGCCTACGTAGCAGTCTGGGCACCCTGAAAAGGATAAACTTTGTGGTTGAAGTTTCGATGTGGAGGTGTCACCTCAACCCCAATGGGGGCGCCCGGATAGATGCTATAAAAAGCAGCTCAACTAGCACCTTCAAAACGATATTCCGAGCAACTTTTGTAACTGCGCGCGGGTCCAAAGAGCTTTCTACGACATTGAAATGACACTCCGACAACTGAAGCCTCAGATTCAAGTCTCTCTTATTGTCGGTATAGTTTTGTTATTGCATTTCAACTTATAACTCTTGTATTTGAAATTTGCGAGATATCAGTGAATTGCCTAAAGGAAGCACTCAACGAGTGTGAGCCCTGAAGTAGGAGCCGCCACAGGCTCCGAACCAAGTAAAACCAAAGGTGTCATCTTAGTTGTGTTTGTTTTTATTTTCCCGCTGTGTTCTCTCGATAGTTTCTTACGAAAACGTGAAAAAGCCACGAGCGCTATTTTCCCCCCTCTAGCGCTTTCGATCCTACAGAAACTTTGAGATTCAGGAGTCATGTGGTCTGGGGCACTGGAGTTTATTATTCATGAGTTATCAAACAAACTGTTTGAGGTATTCATTACAAGACGAGAGCGAGGGGATACCTGAGAGAGTCAAAGAGCATGCGCTAGACGGTTTATCAAGAGAACCCAACAATCCTTGGCTAAATTTCTATGCTGTTGAATCCATCAAGGATTGAGTCTTCAGTATGGGATTGCTCGATTAGGTGTGCCTAAGATTTGTGTTCCCTCCATGTAGTTTCCAACACGTCTCTGTGGTGTGGCGTGGTTTCTCATGGTAGTTGCACCAAAGATGGGCTTGGGCTCTTTAATTGGAGTCACGACATGCTTATCTTTTTCCCGTGAGTCAGTTTTGACAGCAAAGGCTGATCCAACTATGGATTGGGGCTCAAGCATCACACTTCGTCGACTTTCCCCAGCTCGGAGTAGAGAGATCACCTTTACTATGGACGGTATGCAGTCTTTCCTAATGATTTGGATTCGACGAACCTGATCAAATTCAAGATTTAAGCCAGCAAAAAAAAAATCATATACTTGCTCCTTTTTAATAAAATTCTTCACAACAACAGCATTTGAAGCACATTGCATCTCAATTACTTGGTAGTAATCAAATTCTTGTCACAGATTTTGCAAAATCCTGGAATATTCAGTGACTGATTTATCTCCTTGCTTAGTAGCACCCGCTTTGACTTTGAGTTCATAAACTTGGGCATCATTATGAGCTTTTGAGTATGTGCGGGTAATGCAATCCAAAATTTCATGAGCAGTAGAGAGAGAAACATACATGTATCACTAATGGATGGTTCCTTGAAATCTCATAACCAAGACATAATCATAGTCTTCTTCATCCCGTACCTCAAAAATTGGATTGTGGCAAGTCATGTCCCAAGGATATGGCTGGATCAGTCGTAGCTGGTCATGTCCCAAGGATATGGCTAAGTTTCCTTTTGCCTTTGAAGTACGTACAAATAACCTTAGACCATTTCAAGTAGTTCTTCCGTTGAGTCGATTGAAAGCCCGAATATTCTGCAGATCACTAATTTTCTTGACTGTCATTAGACACAATATATTGGCTAGGGTTGTTGAAAATGGTTGTTTGAGAATCAGCCGTGATGAAGAAATGCAGAAAAGAGAATTAACAATGAAGGCTAAAACTCTGATACCATGTGAAAAATGTGGACATAATTGATATCTCACGAAATTGTATTACATTCAGAACGGAAATATCCATTATATACAAAATTACACTAGAAGAGAGATAGGAAGCTAATTATTTTGTACATAAGAAATTAATATGTTTCTAACTAAATCCCTTGATTTCCTACTTTGTGCTAGTACAAGCTGTAAAATCTGTTCACAGTAGTCGAATTTGTACAGACTATGAAATCTGTGCTGTGAAATCTGTTCACAGCCGTCGAATCTGTATAGGCTGTGAAATCTATACACAGTTGTTTGGCACTATGCTTGACTTATTTTACTACAAAATTCTGTATAGACTGTTCATCAAGGTTCAAGACTTATGATTTTGCTCTGTGCTCCAGTTTTGCTTTGTTTCACTTAAATACAAACTTCATTAGTCAGTGATTAATCCTTTTTGGTTTCCAAAAACCTTCATATAAAAAACGTAGTTCAAAGTCTGATTTTCTAAGTCTGTAACAAGTTATTAGCAATCAAGTTACTCATAGACGATGTGAAAATGTAGGGGTCTGATCAAACTACAGATCAGTTGCTTCAGTCAAAAAAATCCTATGTAGCATGTTAGTAACCTCCTCTACCACCCATTTAGAGAGAGACACTCTCCCTTCTCTCTAGAGAAGGTAACGGGAATAGGAGGGGCTGCTGAGCTCCTTTCACCGGTGAGCTTTCACTGCGGGTAGTCGGCGTCGGCTAGGAAAGGTGGCTTCTCCCCCACCGGTGGAGGCTTGATGAAAGCTTCATCACCGACGACGATGGAGGTGCTGGAGAGGTTGTGGGAACACAACCTCAACATGGAAGAAAGGGGCAGTCTCCGATGAAGCTGTTCAACTTCATCATTGGAGTTCCGGGCTGCTCTGTCAAGGTAAGGAAATCCACCTCTGAGCTGCTGTGAGTACGGTGACAGCAGCTTGTGGAACAGGATGGGGTAGCCTTCATTTTGCTTCCTATGACCTCGGTTTTTGCCACAACATCTTGGCGGTGAGCTCCAGCAAGAAGTTGGCGGGAGTTTCATGCTGGGCGGGAGGAATGGAGGTGGTGACATTGACTTGGGTCGTTGCTCCTCACTGGTTACTGCTGGCTCTTGTTGCTGCTAGTGGAGCTGCACATTGGTGACGATGAGAACTTCTCCGGCTACCTCTGCTCATGTCGGGGACCCACTGACTAGTGATAAGGTGCAAAGAACTCCAGTTGGCTGTGCTGGAAGTTCATTGGCCGGAGAGGAGGCAGAAATGAGCTGCTTCTGCTGCTTTGACGGTTTGACCGGCTGGGTCTGGCTATTCTGCTTGCTGGTCAGTAACCGGAGCTCCGGTGGCTTGCCGGAGCTGAGGAAAAAGGCTGTCATGTGTTGGGCATGCGCACAGACAACAAGGTGGGCTGGGGAAGCGTGCCAAGCAGAGGGAATTTCAAATTCAAATTCGAAATTTGAATTTCAAAGTGGCTGCCATCTTGGAGCCAAAACCAACAGGCTTGGCGTTTATGATCGGACTGACCATACTGGGATGGAGCTTAGGGATTTGTCCGGGTTTTGGGCTATAACTTGGATCCACAACCTAAGAACTTACTGGACTATGGGTTGCTGTGGTAGGAGACCGCAGCAGCTGACATCTCCGGCCAGCAAAGGCAATGTACAGAGCTTGCCGGCACACTGCCATGGCCGGTAGTTTGATGCTTGGGGCCACCTTGCTGCCCTTGCGACCTCCGATCCGGCCACAACGACCTGTCAAAGAACTCTGTCAAGAAGCCCAACGGAGTTTGGGGTGGTCGGAAGGATCAGAGAGGGTACAAATACAAAATTCTCAGCCGACACTTGCTGTCACAATTCTGTCCACCCACTGCTCCCTGCTGCAGATGGAGCTGCAACGCCAGCAGCTGTGAGCACTCCTTCCACTGATCTCTCTCTGCTGGAGCTTCTCTGATCGGTGGTGAGGCGATGAGAACCATAGAAGGCTGTGCTACGTGTTCCACGGCGGGAGGGGAGGCTAATTGAGCTGCTGTTGGCCACTGCTAGGTCCTGGATAGTGATCATTGGGGCTGTTTTGGTTTGTTTGCTGGATGGCCGGAGCTTCGATGTGCACATGCGGACTATGCGAAAGGCTGGGGATACGCATAACAATGGAGGGAAATTTCAAATTCAAACTTTAAACTCCAAAAGGGGCTGCACATGGAGGCAAATTCAGCAGGCTTGAAGGATGCGGATCGGGCTGACCATTCTGGGCTGGAGTGCCAATCTACTTGGATCTTAGGCTACACCTGGGATCCAAAACCCGATAGCTTCTGGATTTAATTGGGCTGGGCTGTGGATAAAGCCCAGAGGAGCCGGGCTGCCAAGGAGCGGGCTGCTCTTCCCTTGGAAGCTAATGGGCCTTAGCTGACCGATCACAGACTGGATCACAGACTGGGCCACCTATTTTGGATTGGATCTGGAGGCACTACTACTCATGAAGACATTACACATGGCTGACTCCGCTTACGTCATTTAGATGAGTGGTCGGGTATGCATGTAGTGGTTAGGGTGCCTTAGCAGAGCATGGGATGGATGGTGTTGTTGTATGAACTTGGTTGGGCTTAACTAAATCCTGGTTGTACATTTTTCTTGGATATAACACATTTGCCTTATCCAAAAAAAGATAGCTCTTTAGTTTTTTAGCTGTGACATGTTGAAGCTTATTTATTTTGCTATTTTCAACAATCATCATAAAACAAACAATAATGTTGTATTCTTCTCTTACTCTCCAGCAATAATGACAATGATCAGCAATTTTCTGTAGTTATTTAATTGGTTCTTGGAGATGTTATATATTGCAAGATCACTATTAATAGTTAATTCTCATCTTTCTTTTTTGTGAAGAGTCTAATACAAAGATGTTGTGTGTAGTATGTAATGCATTTTGCACGTATGCTTTATCAAACTACTTATTGCACTTTTTTTTTTTTTTTTGATGAAAGTTGGTGAAACAATGACCAACATCTTTTGATAATTGTGTCGACTGACAATTGGATGATTGGGAACAATTGAGTGTCAAAAAAATTTAGTATTGTATGTCAATATCTTGTATATTGTGTCCTTAGCGCCTACTTATGATTTGTCATATTAATCTTCCTTTCTCAATTTTAGACAAGTGCATTATACACTGGTGTTTTGAGTATGAAAAACAATCTAAATTCCTGTGGTTCATATCCACATTAAACTCCTCAGTCTTGAGATAAGTTTGCCATCTGCTGCCTCTTGTTATATTTTCTATGGGGCATGTGTTAGTAAATAATTTTTTTCTTAGTATGGAATAATATGCAGTACAGTCAATCATGCAGCCAATGTCAGCATATTTTGATGCACACTGAATTGGATTAAATGGATGTTCCTCTCTGAATCTTATATGCTTGTATGAGTTTAAACTTCAACTCTGCTCTTATCTGCTCTTTACAACAACTAATTTTAGTTTATTGTTCAGCAGAAATAAGCAAGATAGATAGCTAAATAGCATTTTATTAGATGCTTACATATATGGCCTTGACAGTTCTTAAGGTTTTGAATTTTTCTTTGCTGTTAAAGTTGCATAAATTTTGGAGATTCACTAGTTTACTGACTATTTTTTCTAGTGTTTTATGTCCAGTAAGATACTATTTTTTTTGTCTTAATTTTCCAAATAACTTGCTTAAACTCCGCTAGTTGCTTGGAATTGTGTAGCATAGAAATCTCATTTCATTATAATTTATTTTTTAATTTATAAGGTTGTCTATTTGATTTTCTACTAGTTGTTCATTCTACTTGTTACCTGGTTTGGCTTTCACTAAAATTCAAACATGACTGCTATTTATGAATTCTTGGATTGTGTCTTCTAAAGGGACTGTAGCCAGTGTATCTTTGGGAGATTGCTCAGCACGGTTCAGTGATGAAGAGCGGTTGCACTTGCAGGCATCCAATGCCTTCAGGATATGTGCCCAAAGAAATAATTTGGCAGCCATTGTCGACTTCTTTGCATCTGTGTCTACTTCAGCTCAATGTGGCAATTTTCAGAGGCCTTTTCTTGATCTAACAAGGTTAAATGCCCAGATACATTTTCCCTCAGGTTCATCATTTTTAAGAGGTGTTGCAGGTTTGGCCCAGAATTTATGTAGCTCTCAAGAACTGAACCTAGAACAACTTGGTGCTGTTTGTCCTGAGCTGACACTGTCTCTACAACAACAGGTAATGCAATTTTCATGGAACTGCATAAAGATACCTAAGGATTATGGATGGTAGTTACAATCCCACAATTACAAGGACATGTTACTATGTTGGCACAGTTTTGGATTAATCATATTTATAATGTATGCTTTAGTTTTTTGAAAAGGTTACTTTATTGGCACTAAATATATTTGGATTAGCCTTTGCATTGTACTATTGTTGATGCCTTGGTTAATGTAGGTTGGAAGAGAATCTTCATGATTCATCCTCTTGGTACAACTGAACTAGCAAATAGATGCAGTACTACAAACTTAGAAGGGTGGATATCACCTCGGGGAAAATATACATAAAAGGATTGCCAATTTTATTTATTCGAAGATATCCAACACAAGTTTTATCACAATAACAAACAAACCACATTGTGGTTGACTACTCGAATATTATGCGACCATTTATTATACAAGGGTGTATTGCTATCAATATTCATTTTTTTCTTTAATTATCTTACGGAAAGTTTTCTTTGCCTCCCTTTATCCTTCACACATTCAATTTTAAATTATTAAAATTCTTGGTTGTTTGAATGTCCATACTACCTAATTGTTCTCATTTTATTATCTATTGGTGCTATATTAAAATTGCAATTATTACTAAGATGAAAATCTTATGCTACATAATTACACTTAATTACAGTGTTGTGGTTTTAGGGAACAATGAATACAAAATGTAATGCAATAGAGATGAGAATGGTAAGAAAAATATGTGGAGATATTAAAAGGGCAGCCTGATGCACTGCCAATGTGGGGTTTGAGGAAGGGTTTATTGTATGCAACCTACCTTACCCTGCTTTACAAGAGACTGTTTCTAAGACTCAAACACGTGACCACACTGAAACAACTTTACCGTTGCGCATATTAAAATCTGAGAGCAATGTTGCTCCAATGAATAATAACATGAGAAAATAGCTTGACATTAGATAAACATGTTCAAAGGTGAGCTAAAGTTTCTATCGTTAGAAAAGTGAATTTATTAGTGTAAGAGGTACAAAGAATTGAGGGAGAATAAAGAAAACATTACTTAATATATTACTAAATATAATAAAAGTTGATTTATGTATTTTCAATATTATTAGCGATATTATTTTGCATCGAGCTCAAGAGGAATAAGATTTGATGTAGTTAACTCAAATATTTGGGACAAACAAAGCTTGATGATAATAACCATGAATCACTCTCATAAAAATCCTATCAGTTTTTGTTACAACATAAAAACAGAAATTATAAAACATATAGATTAGGTCCAAAAATAAAAACCCAGCTTGATCTATCTGGGTATGATATTGTTTCAGAGAGTTTAAGCATCCATTGGGTCTGAGGATTGGGCTTTTGTCCACCATTGGAAAATCATAATTAGTATCAACTTGAATCCTTCACATCCCTTATTAAATGGATGTAAGAAATATAGCATGAATACCAAATACCCCATAACCACTTTGGGTAGTATCCTTAATCAATTACATCTATATAACACATTGATCTCCCGTGTGTACTGTGTAGCAATGGAAACAATTACGTATTCTATTGTGGTCTTTGAATTGTGCTCTATAACAGGTTTTTTGCCGCATATTTCTGCTTGCTTTGATCTTTTGTTTGGTTGCTTGGGACTACTATGTAGTTGTTTGTTATGATTCAAAGGGAAACAGTAGGTAGTGGAATTTAAGAAACTTGTGCAATGAGTACCTTTTGCATAAAATTTGTATGGCAATTGTGTCAGAGCACAATACAAATTCTTTGCCAGACAAACGTGCTGTTTCTTCCTGTTACAACAACATTGCGCCAATATCTTACCTCTCCTAACTTCTTGACTTTTGTGCCCCTTTATCAAGTAACGGTACAGATTGATGACTTTTGAGAGCATAGAACAGTTGTCTATCCTTCAACTATTTTCTAAAGTTCTAATTTCAGTTTTTACTTCATAGATAATTGGGCCTTTCAGTTTTCGAGTAGATTCCAGAATTCTGTTTACTCCAAGTGAAAGAAACAAAGTTGCTCAAGTAGAGGAATCAGTATTTGCAATTGACTGGGCTTTGAAGGTTCTTGGTTCAGCAAAGGCCACTGCTTGGTATTCTCCCAGACGCCAAGAGGCCATGGTGGAACTCCGTTTCTTTGAGAGATGAAAAGTGTGGCTTTCCCAAGTGTCTTCCGAGAGCTTCTAAAATAGAACAATTGTAAGAACATCTTGCCATTTTGCCAATTTTCTAGCAATTTTTTGTGTCAGGTAGTCAATATCTTAGATCTACATTCTATGCAGGCCTACTATGTATGAAAAAGTTAGTTTTTGAGATACCAGCAACTCATTTTTTGCCATATGGAAAGGAGACCTGGTTATGGTTTCATAGTTGACAGCTTTTACCATACAAGAAGAATATGATTTCCTGGTTATGGTTTGTCGCAATAAGTTGCAACAAATAAGTTTGTTTATGAGTTTTACAAGCAAGTATGAATCCGTTTGAGTTTTATGATTGAGTGGGTTTTAAGAGAAGCCTGAACTGACCTAACGTGATTAGATTCTAAAAGTTTGAGCCCCGATCCAAAATCCAAATGCATGCAAAATATTATGAATTTGGGTTCGTTTGTGTTTTTTATTTGGTTTACCTTTTTTTTTTTTTTGAGTTTTCCCCCCATTTTCTCAGACGGGTCAGATTGGTTTTCACCTTTTTTCAGCTTCAAATATTTTTGCTATTTAATATTTTGTACTATATATTTAATGTTAGTTTGCTCAGACTTGTTCGTCTATATTTTTGAATGTCATGTTTTTTGGACTTTGTCTCAAAAGCAGATTCAACCTATTACCATATCCGCTTGCACACACAATAATCTAAATTTTAGCTACCTCTTTGAATCTTAGTCATCATTGCAAACCCTAATCGTCTCTTTTGTTGCAATCATTAAAGAATTGTTAACCTTAGTTTCCTCTCCCTCGTCTTTTGTCTTGAACGCGACTGAGAGGTTTGATTGGGGTCAGTAAAGTGATAAAATTATAGCTGTTTATGATAATTCTTTTTAAATTATTCTAATTAAACTAGATGGAATAAACCATGGTGTACAATTGTGATCATGTTTACTATTCATTCAAGCTAGAAGATTGTAAGGCTATGTTAACGATGAGAAAAGAAAACATTATTGATTTGAACCTGCAAATGAGAGCTAGAAAATTTCTCATAATGTCATGATTGATCAACACAATGCAACCATAGCTTACACGAGGTTACCTTCCTATAGATACAACTTAAAAGATTTGGTATGTAACTGCTCAAACTTCTCCCAATCAAGTAAGGATGTCCAGATATATGAATTGAGGAAAAAGGTTTACGAAGCCAAATAAGGTGAGATGACAATTGACTAGTATTTCTTTGACCTTTGTGGCTTGTGATAAGAAACTTTACTACTATTAGGATATTCAAGCACCCTGTATGGTTAATGCAATAAAGTTTCATCAATTAATTTGAAAGAAAACGTGCACATGAAATTTACTTAATGGTGTATTCCATCATATGATAATATTGGTAAGCATATAGCTATGTTACCATAACTTTAAACCTAATACAACACTAAAAGTGAGTTTATAAGTGGAGGAGAATTAATTAATAAGTGTGGTTATTGTAGGAAATTAAGGCATACCAAGGATTCATTTGGAAACCTCATGGCCTTCCAACATGTGGTCGCTGTGGGAAAAGATTTGATTGTTTAGAGCCTCAAGCTCACATGTTTAAAACTCTTGATGCCAGACTGCAAAGAGAAACCAATCCTTTTAGTGAACTATCCAATGTGGAACAACAAATTCTTAGGCTCCTTATGGCAAGACTCGAGTCTTCTTCCACCATAGCTACTTCTCATCTTGTACATTCAAGAATAACATGTTCACCATCTAATACTAGTTATATTATCCAAAATGTCCATGGTATTTCTGATGACTCATGGATTTTAGATTTTAGAGCATCTTGTAATATGATTAGTGCTCATATAAAAGTTTGCATATATTCTTCTTGTTCAAGCTCAAGTAAAATTTTTATAGCTCATGAATCTTTATCTCATATTGTTATGGGAGCTTCTGTAAATTACACTCCTATTAACTTATCTCTTGTTTGCATATTCTCTTTTATTTGTTAGTGCTCTTACAAAAGTTTTAAATTATAAAATTAAAATTTTTTCCTTCTCATTGTATCATCCAAGTGCTAGGCACTGGGAAAATGATTGGGTATGGTAGACCGTATCAATTAGTTGAAAGACCTTTTTTCAAGAGTTACGTTTTATTAGGTGAATTTAATTTTGCTCATCGCCAACTTGTATAGTGGCACAGGGGGATATCCTTCTTTTATTATATTTAAGAACTTTATTCCTACTTATTTATGTAGTGTAATGTGGAAACCTTGATTTGTGATGCTTGTGAACTTGCTAAATATACTAGAAGCTCATATCCTTTAGTCAATAATAAAGTTCAGTTTCCTTCATGATATGATTCATCCCTTATCTAGTTATAAATGGTTGTGACTTTAATTGGTTGTCATAGGATGTCCTGGGTGTAACTGATGCATGCAAAAAATGAAGTCTTTTCCTTTTTCAGTCCTTTTGTAGAATGATTAATACATAATTTGGTGCCAAAATGAAAATTTTATGAATTGATAATGATACTAAATATATGAAGATCTTTCATACTTATTTAGACACTTATGAGATTATACACCAAACTGATTGTGTTAATACAGTTTGCCCAAAATGGAGTAGTGAATAGAAAATTTAACATCTTCTAGAAGTTACTATGGCTCTTATCTTTGATATGAATGTCCCTAAAGTATGTTGGGGACATAGTATTTACTATTTTCTACCTCATCAATCATATGCCTTTAAGCACCTTGAATTTCAGATGTCCGATCGAACCTATTCAAGGAAGTAACTCCTATATTATCCTTCCAAAAATCTTAGGGTGTGTTTGTCTTGTTCATAAACACACTGGAGATGAACAAAATTCTAGAAGCTCAAACTTTATTTTTGTTGGGCGTTCTGCTACTAGAAAAAGGATATAAATATTATCTATTAGAACTATTAAAGCTTGGGTGTGAATAATTGATCTCCTGGGGGTGAATACTGAATAGTTGGTCACTTCTTTCTACAAAATGTTAGTTCAGTGAAAAAATAGTGTATATGAAGCGAAAGCGATGAAGAATAAGAAGACAATTCTTTTACATGGTTTGACAATCCCTCAAGGACTACTCCACTGCTATGATCTGTAAGTTGGATCATTCCTTAAAACACCTTTAATCTTTCTCCTTTTTGGAATTCTTCTAGAGGTCAAGAAACCTCTTACAAACCTTCACACTCTTTTTACAAGTATGAGAATTTTGAGTACGAGGGAGTAAAATGAAAAGCAATGAAAGCTTAATATAAGGAGAGCTTGAGAGCAAAAATATGAGCATTTAGTAGTCTTCATGTGCCTCCAAACCCATATATTTATAGAGCTTTGTATAGCTTCAAGATTTGTTACCGTTTCTCAAATTCAAGTTGTTATCAGTCGACTACTTACCACCCAAAAATATTAGTTGACTGCTCTGCACAGTGGCTGGTAGTTATCAAACATTGCCATCTCATGTTAGATCAATGACTATTATAAGTTTTTTTAATATCTTCGCACTAGCGACTCTACTTGATTTAAGTTAACATCTTATTTGTCTATTTTCAAAATCGATTGAAAAAACTTTTTTGTTTGTTCTATTTTGTTTTCGAATTAACTTGTCAATCGATTGTTTATATATCAGCTGAATGAACACACTGAATAGGATGTCTTATTTTGTTCGTGGTTTGTGGATCAAGGTTTGATCAATTGATTCATACGACATACCAATTCATTATTACTTGTGCAGACTTGAACAGAAACTTTCTATTCAAATCTATTTGAGGTTTAGTAGATTGACATAAATCATAAATTGAACGATCATAGTATCCGTTAACTACCTAGTCAACTAACATACAAATAGAAACCTTATGTTCATTTTGTAAAAAACTCGAGTTGACTCAAGGGATCAATCAATTGAAAAACTTTTTCGGTCTACTGCTCTACTGACTTGACTACAAAGCTCAAGTTTGTTTTTGAAGTTCTCTTCATCTCAAGATACAAGTGTACTCACTCTTTTCTCAGAACTTTACCTTATCCTGACAAGATGTCTTTATGCCTTTGGGACTTCATTGTGCCAAGAAGCCTTTATGCTTTTAGGTCTATTTTCAAAAGAACGGAGAAATACAGAAAGATAGAGAGAAGAATTAATATTAAGAATGTTAGTTGTATAGTAAACCTCTTTTAAATTAAAATGATTAATTTTTGCTGCCAATAACTACTTATTATATATTTATATTTTGAACTAGTTCTGATTTTACTTCTCTAAACAAGTCTATGCCTATCCTTTTCATAGTTTAGTTTAGATGATACATTTCTTTGAAGACGCAGCTGAGTCTTCGTCATCTTTCATTGGATTATGGTAAAACCAACAAACAATCCTTTCTTTTATATATACACACAAGGTCTGGGAGCCCGCATATACTTCAGGGTGTTTCAATTTTTAAAAGTGAATCGGCATGTCTAGAGATACTTCCGGACGTCTGTCCAGACTTGTGAGGATTGTCCACGGATATGCACCGAGCAAATATATATATATATATACACACACACTCAGGCCCCACCATACCATATCTTCCATGCATGATGCATGCATGTTCACCAGAGGAACCTTCTTAGCTCTCACATATTCTATTCTCTCTCGAAGATCCGATACATTAAATAATACAAGATTAATTCAACATTCTTCTCGAAGGTATTGAAGATATTTTGAAGAAAAGTCGGCGAGCATATGTTGTTGACTTGAAACAGATTTGATTTGATGTTGTAATTATAAAGGCCGATCGAACTTTTCCTCCTCCGACCATCGTGCGCAAGACGGGGTCCTGGGGAAAAGACTGGAGACAATACACCAAATTGTTTATATTATTAATTTATTACGCTTTCATTCACAAGAATATAATAATAATAATAAATATATTGGGATTAATTCACTGGAGTTGGTGGCTTTTTCAAGTCTGTTCTTATCCATCCGGATATAAATGCATTTAGGGTTCAACATTCAGTTAAAAATTAAATCGACTTAATCATATAAATTAAAATTAAACTAATCAATTTTTTTTAGATAAATCAAACAATTGATACTGCCTTATAAGTCGATTGCTATTGGACAGTTGAATTCACTAATCGACTACTAAACATACTGTTCTACCATTGGATTTATGAATCAATCAATAGATTTGCATACTTGTTATCTAATTCAGGTACAACGATCGTCAGTTCATAATATAACAATTGATTTATGTTGATTCAGTTTAATCAATTTAACCGAATTTAAAACTTTAAAATTGAGTCAAAATTGAATAGACTAAAATAATCAATTTTTTTTTAAAAAATTAAATTTCAAATTAACCTAATTAAACATTTAAATTTGATCAATTCAATTGATTATTTTGATTTAATCTAAATTTTAGTCACTCTTAGATTTAGTATACACGGACATAACTGAGTTGGTACTTAGATGGTAGATTGTCACATGAGAACAGAGATTGAATCTTTGGAAGAACAATTTCTTAGAAAATAGGTCGCTCGGTCATCAAAATTTACTACCTTCATTTTATTGTTGGACCAATAATGAAAAAATAATTACTTTTACCCCATAATATCCACCATCATTGATGCACCTCCGATCCACTAGCACCCACCGCTGCCTCCCCATTGAAACCCTAGCTAATTGAATACTTTTTCCTCCACCCATCCAAATTAACCAATTCATTCATACATTTCCCAACTGATCAACTCCATTAATTCTTTGCCTCGACAGCTATAATTAATCCACTCTCATCCTCCTCCATCCTATCTATATTGGCATGAATTAATGCCTTAGGGTTTAGTGTAATGATAAGAGAGATAGGATGCATCCTCAAGTAATTAGGACTTAATTTTCATGCAAGATGATTGAACTATTATTGATGTTCAAGAGTTATATATCATTCTTTCTCGCTTTATTTAATGGACGGAATATGGGACGTCTATCTCAAAATTAATCCGTCGTAAACAAAAATAGAAAATTAACGTAACAAAGGGAAAGGGTTGGGCAGCATCCCAGCAACAAGGGTTAATAAATTATTAGTTAGTTCTTTCTGAATTTGCTTCGACAAATTATACTCTAGCCAATTGAAAAAGCTGTTGTCTGTTGTTGTAAAATTCCTGAGAGAGAAAGCTGATGCTTCTCGTCCTGGCCTCGTTAATTAATTAATCGGAGCTAAGCAATTATATTGCTTTACTTTTGGAGTAATGAATATATACCTAACCACTAGCTTGCTTAATTGCTACATGCAATTGTTTTATTATCAATATGCATTGAACCAGCTGGACGCACCTCAGCCATGGAGTGCGCGCTGTATATGCTAGAATATAATCTATATATCTAGCTATGATTCTCGTCAATCGTATGCTCATATTTTAATAAGATAATTTGGTGGGCATTAATTACTTTGCTTGGTGAGTAGGTTTCGTGGGCCAACATGATAATGGTTGATGAACTCATGGCTTTCATTTTGAGGGTGCTTATATAATTAAAATGTCGTAGGTCTCTTGACTTGATTAAAGGTCAACTTCCCTCCATTAATAAATTTGCAAAGGGGCATGGCAAGATAATAGGGACTAGCTAGCTAGCTAGGACGGATTAATTATATTATCCCCTGCTCGAGTTCTCAATTCCATGAGCTATTATTTGTTTAATGCCTCCTTAATTTGGTTTAGTACTAGTTTTGGATTGATAAAAGGGGTAGCTCCTTAGATTATGCATCTGCATTAATGAGTAGAAAGATAATTAGTAAGAGAAAAGATTATGCATCTTCTCGATCATGTGCAAAAGGAATTCAACTTTACTCTTTTTCTAAAAGATTTTATTTTTCCTACTCCTTGTCTCCTCCAAGTCCTATCGCTATGATGGTTTCACTTTCAATTTGATCCACTATACTAAATGGTACTTGCTCAAAGGATGCACGTAAACTTTGGAATTGATCAAAAGATGCATGCACTATACTTTGATAATTATTAAGGGGTGCACTCAATTATCCTTTCTTTCCGTTCTACCCCTCCCCCCCAGCCTCTTCTTTTTAGACGCTATTTTCTAAGACATCTGAGCCACATTTGAATCGTTTTAATTTGAAAATAATTTCGATGGTTCAGATGCATGCAACATAAACATTTTTCTCCCTCCTTCTCTTCACGTGTGCAAACCTAATCTCTTCTCTTAAGTCTTCGAATGCAAAAATTCAATGCTCTATTTTAGTCCGCGAGATCTTCACCCACTGAAAGCCTCCATAAGTGTCTTCATGTGTCTCTCTCAAGCGGTGTCAAGGGTTTTTGACAAAATTCACATAGATCGACTCTCCTTTCAGAATGGCACAAAAAGGTACGGCAGGTGTTTCAGTCTCTGCTTCCCAATCATCTGCAATGGTATGTATCATAGGCATGTTCAAGGAACAACGTGGACTAACACTTGAGTAGCTTCCAATCCTTGTGACTTCTTGTTGGGAAAGAACACTCAAAAGATGATGTGTAGCTTTTGAGTTCTCTAAGTGCTCCTCCCTTTGCTTCTTTGTCCACCTATACTTGTCAATCATCTTAAATTGTTCATCTCTTAGAATTTAAAAACCTTCCTCCATGATCATCATGATATCGAAGTCCGTTTCGAAGAAGACCTCCATCTTCTTCTTCCACCATGAAAAATCACCTT
>JBBPFQ010000025.1:4417775-4428502 GCA_037974815.1 Kaempferia elegans
TGCACGAACCTCGCACCAATACGAGGTCCCAGTGAAGGTTCTATTGTACTCGGTGATCTTATCTTGCTTCTGCTTTGCAAGAGACTGTTTCCGAGACACGAACTCGTGACATCTAGGTCATACAGCAACTACTTTACCATTGCACCAAGGTTCCCTTTCAAAATTAAAATACCTATATATATATATATATGAATTCAGACACATGATGAGACATTGGCCAAACAACCTACAAAACCATAGAAAAAAATGAGGCACATCTCCATTATTTTCAGGTTATGCCATACCAGTTTCACAGGGTTCAAAAAAGCCCGTGTCAGGAAAAAAAAAATACTCCACTTCTTGACACACTAACAGTTTGTCGCTACAGGCATATACAAGCGCAAAAGGACAATTATGCAATGATAATAGTCTTTATGCATTATATAATCTCTTAACTCTAGAAACTTAGACCGTATATAAATCTTGCTTTGTCTGTATTGCGTAGGAGTAAGAATACAAAGCACAGAATATTTTCTCTGACCATATTGCTATACATTTGTCAAGTACAACCAAGAAAGAAAGATATGTAAGATATACAGAGACAATCTACAAATGAACTTGTATCAGTCAAATTTGAAATCAGACTATAAATTGCTATCAAGCACTATCTCCTTCTTGTCTGAAAAGTATGCTATCCAATGACTAATAAACCAAATTTTGTCATGTCCCATTCTCCTTGTTCCAACCATTTGGTTTCTACCAGACTTGCTAGGTATGTCTTAAACTATTTGTCTTGTGCTGTTAAATCCAAACAATATTGATACTGATCCTCCAGAATAGGAATCATAAAAATTGATATGAACTGAAATCAGTTATCTCACAAAGATCAATGGAGAAGTTTAAGAAGAACATAGAAATTCAAAGAAATTGTCAGACATGTTACATTAATTAGACTAGATTAATATGATTGAATTTTGGCCAAAATGAAAGTGGAAAAAGATGAGATTTTTTTTTTTTTTTGAAACTTGACCAATTAGATTGATTTTGACAATGGGGCAACCTACCCAACTTTTGGTCAATGTCTTATTGAATGCTAGCAAATGTGCATAAGATGGGAAGAGTCTTCTTCACTCTATTGAGTAATAACTTAAATAACTCATCAGCTCAAAATTTGTCAAAAATCAATTGTCAACTTTTTCAAGATTCACGGTTAGCTAAACAAAGTGTCTATCACTCTTTTTTTTCTCAATCAATAATATTTGAATCCCAACTAAACCCTACAATATGAATATTCAATAAAAATCTAAATTTATTACCTAAAAATTAATCATCTAATATTTTAAATTTTTGATAATAAATATAAAATTATTTATTGTAATACAATTTTATTATTTATTGATTTCGTATTAATAGATATTATTTATTATTTACTAATAGTTTATTATGTCACAACCAGCTCATCTAGTGCATTACCTTGATAGGCTCAACCACAGGTGTAAAATTTTTAAACACGTGTTAATAGTAGCTAACTCTTTAAAGCTTCTCCCTTAACCCACAGCTAATCGTGTGACTAAATTATATATAAATAAATATATATATAATTTAATATTTTCCTAAATTATAACCTAAACAAATAGTAAAATAAAATAATGTTATTAACCTAGTGATTCAATTGTATGCTATTGTTTATATCATGATTAAATGTCATATTACATATCTAATTTTATTAGTTATATTATTTATCATTTACAATAAAATATTATTAATACTATGATATCTAATAGTCACATTCTTATCACTGAACATAATTTGTCAATATATGAAATCATTTATTTTTTTCTATTTTATCTCTTAATGATTTCAATTTCACGAACATGGTAGAACAGATATTTTAATCATTCAATCCCAATACCAAAACTAACATCAATTTTCACAACCATAGCCACACCAATGGAACTAAGAGCAACTAGGGGCCAAAGTTAACACTTCACTTTGCATGTGTCACCTTGGGTTTGCGCTCATATCAAGGGAGATGAAATTAAACCCTCTCAATATACCCAAATTAAACCAAATATGTTCTATTTTCAAATAATTATTCACTTGGCATATAATGTGGATTGCCTACAACAAACATACAATACGAAGTATAACATAGAATATTAAATAACTATATTTACAAGTATTAAATTAAGTAATCAGTAAATCCATGAGAGCTTATCTTAAACCCATGATTGAAATACAACATGCTAACAACCTTCCTATTCATAAAATTTTGATGTATTATATAGTGATCAATTAGTCCAGAGCTCCAACTATTACTCATATTCGTTTCTCTAATATGTGTGTATATAGTTCTAGTTATGCTAGTGGGATCAGCTATATGGATCCCCTACATTATTGGACTCGATAACTACTATATCCTCATCTATAGTTAATTAAATTTTATCCTATTTTATGGTGGATGTTAATCAAGCCTTCTTTGACCTTCCATTTCTTCTATTAACGGGCATATTTGGTATGGTCTCAAATAGCCTAATTGGAATATTTATTGGACGCCTAAATATGTGTTCATACTATCTTACGTATGTCTTTCGGAGTTTTCTCTCAGTAAGTATAACTCTGACTTTCTCACTAGTATTCTCGTTTCTTATTTGTTCATCCTCATATGTTTGCACATTAACCTAACATCTTCATCTCTACATTTCTCATCTTTTGCACGTGTACTCACTTCATAGCCCAACATGCAACTTCATATAGCATAGCAAATATAATTATCGTTTGTAAAACTTCCTTTTTAAGGTTAAGAGATGCTTTATGAACACAGAGAACACTCGAGATCCTTCTCCATTTCAACCATCATATTTGTATCATATATAAAGCATCCCTATCAACCCCTCCATCATTTTGCATAAATATTCCTAGATACTTAAATTTGAGTTTAGAGCTCGTATTTTAAAAATTATCTTGCTACGTCTAGTACTATATATATATATATATATATACACTAAGCCTAAAATCTTACTTCCAATGTTTTTCACCACGATGCAAACTTAGCATTTACTCTTTCAGGTATCTTATCGACTAAAACAATGTTACCTACAAACAATATGCATCGTGTTAACGTGTCTTAAATGTGTCTAGTGAGTTCATTCATAGCTAATGTAAAAAAGGTATGTACTTGGAGCTAATCCTTAACGTAACTCTATTTTTATACAAAACATTTCAGTTAATTTATCTAGAATCTTCACACTTGTATTACATTCTCGTACATATCCTTTATTATTTCAAATTTCAATATACACTACAACATCTTTTTTTTCTAGAATTCGCTAAATAATTTTCCTCATGACACTATCATAAATTTTTTCTAGGTTAATAAATAGCGTGTGTAAGTCTTGCATTTTTGCATACCTTCATTCATTTATCTGAGAAGATATATAACTTCTATCATCGGTCTTTCAAATACAAATCCAAACTAATTTTTGGTCTCTTTGGTCACCTTCCTTAATCTTTTTTCTTATCACTCTTTCACAAGGTTTCATGATATAACTCATTAACTTAATATGCTTAAAATTTGCATAATTTTGTATGTCTCCTTTGTTCTTATATAGAGGGACTAGAGTATTTATCTTTCATTGACATTTTGTTCATTTTCGATATTAGGTTGAATAATTTCGTAAGTCATTCAATACCCTACATTATTAGGCACTTCCATAACTCTATTGAAATATCATCATATCCAACCCATTTAGCATATGTTCTACATCTAAAGTTTAAATTCTCCGAAAAAAATTAAATTTTTATACTCCTCTGACTTAAGTCCTCTAAGTTATGTTGATTAATTAAACCTTCATTAAAAAGTTGATAAAAATATCAATTCCATTGTTCCTTTATTTCCTCATCCTTCACTAATACCCTATTGGATTCATTTTTAATACATCTTATTTAAGCAAGATCCCTTATTTCTCTCTCTCTTCTATAAATGTCTCGTTCTCTTTATTTTGTATCATGCTGTTAATACAAGCATTCAAAAGTTTTCTTAGTTTCACTGATTACTTTCTTGGCCTCTTTCTTGACTACTACATACTTTTTAAGTTTTCTTCGTTGTTGCAAGTGTATAGTAACTTACAAGCTATTCATTATTTTTTGCCACTTTCTCATATATTTCCACATTCCGCCACTAAGATTCTCTATTTGGTGGTACCCATTTTCTTGACTCAGTAAGCTTTTAGCCAATGTGGTAGTCGACTCACCATGTATTTCAACTAATACTTGTGCTCCATCCCTCTCTTTTAATGATACTTTGTTTTCCATCCATTATTTCCACCACTTAATCCTAAGAGTCCTCTAAATTTTCCTTCTATTGATACATGTTTGAGGTGTGTATCAAACACCACTATCATATGTTGGGTGGTCAAGCATTCTCCATGGATGAGCTTTCAATCTTTATAAATTTTTCTATCCCTCTTCATAATTATAAGAAAATATTTATCATTCCAATTTTGAACGTACTTGAATGAAAATTCGAGCTGTGCCGCCTAAAACGGATGTTTTTTACCATTTCAACGCCGGACCGACATAGCACGTGCAACAATTTCACATGTGCCATGCGAGCATCACGCGCGTGCAACAGAAGGAAGAAGGAATCAGAAGAAAGAAGAAATCAAGATAAAGACTTACCTGCAAGAAAGCATTGGCAAAAGATTAGGATTCAGAGCGAGGCGACGGAGAAGGAGAAAGAGAAGGCGGGGCTGTGGAGGTGAGGCGGTGGCATGGTGACAGCGAGGCGGTGGTGACGATGGCAGCGTGCTAGGGGGAGAAGCGAAATCGAAAGAGAAAAAGTTAAGTTGTATTCAATCGTTAAATTATGTATATAATTTCTAATTTCTAATAATTATTGTATAAATTATAATTATATATTATATAAATTAAAAATTAATTAAATAAATTGTTATTTAATTATAATTATAATATATAATTTTATTATTTTTATTTAAAATATAAAAAATCACATTAATTTGTTTTGAGATTTGGAACCATGAATATTAACATACTTAGCTCTCTACTTTTAGATTCTTACTTCCTAAGCATATGAAAAACGTATTTTTATTAAAAGTTTAATACGGTCAAGTTACACTAAATTAATGTATAATTTATTTTTAAATTATATATATATAGGCACAACACGATTTGATACCGAAAATATATCGTTCCAGTCTAGGCGCAAAACCTTGGCACGAGTCAAGATTTTAAACCTTCACCCAGAGTTCTCACACCCTAGATTCAATAAAAATAGACATTATTGGAATATTGATTATTTTACATTTCGAACATGTAACATAGGAACGTTCAAAAATAGAGGTAGTAGGAACGTTGATTTGGAGAAGACTTAATGTTTTGTGCTTATAAGAGATAAAATGGATGAGGAAGAAAGTAAAGATGATAGAGAACATAGGTGTCAAGCTATGATACATAGGAAAGAGTAAAATGAAAAAGTAGTTAAGAATGAAGATAGGATTATAACTTTCAAAATAATGATTACAAAAATATATGTTAATGTAATTAACACGTAAGCACCTAAATAAGATGATGAAGATACCAAATATAAATTTTGAGAAGACCTAAATGAGATAGTACAAAATTTTTAACAAATGAGATAATTATAATAAGAGAAGATTTAAATGGGCATGTAGAAATAAAAAATGAATATGATAGGGTGCACGTTTGGACCAAGAATTAAATAAGAGGGATCAAGGTCAACCAGTGAGACGATGGGAGATAAGCTTCATCATCGAGAGGGAATCAACCCGGATCACCCGCTACGGCCCATAAATGATTTATAAAGAAGGTAACGGTACAGAGGCAACTAGGAAGTTTGCCTAGAAGAAACCACCTTGAAAGAGTGTGTAAGAGCTCACTGATTGAACACTCTTGCACCGAGATGAGCAAGCCTAAGCGATCTGCCGAAGTTGTGGGATGTATATATACATTGGTAGGCAAAAGGTACTAAGGGAAAGGGTTCAAAAAGGGGCTCCCCCCAAGAGAGAAAGGAGACCACGTCACTATTAATACTTTAATCCTTCTTGGGCCTTAGTGCGAGGCAATTAAAATGAGAAATGCTTACCCATGTCCTGAGTGAAGTATTCTTAAGATTATTAACCTTCTGCTGAACTTCTTCTCAAGGAGGAAAGCAAAGTAGTTAATGATCCTATCAAGGAGGAAAGCAAAGTAGTTAATGATCCTATTCCTATCTTCCTTGCCTTCGAGTTAAGAAGTCTATTTAGTGCATAATATTCTTTTTTTTTAGCAACAATCTGATGCATAGCTAAGCCACTAGGGCACCCTATCAGTAGACTACCTCTAAAAGACCATTACAACATAACCACTGCCAACTACACATGAACTGCAGATAACTGTAACACTACACAGTAAATTATATAGCTGAATATCTACATAACTTCACAAATTATGACTCCAGAACTAGTAACTGACCAATAAATTCCTTTACATCTTGAACGTCTCCACTACTCAAGAACTCCTGCATCGTTGTCTGATCTGCTGCTGCTGGCTGTTTTGTTAGTAGTGTTTTGTAACATGGTGCACTAAAGATGAAGAAATTCAGGATTTACAAGACAGCATAGGCTAACATTACTAATTTCCAAATCAAAAATAGAGAAGATTGCCACAAGAGAGTATCAATTATGGTGTATGGTGCTTTAGGAAAAAAAAATGTTTTACATGCACAATGACAAACCAAAATTAGAGATAAAAAGATTGCACAATTTAAAGTAGTATAAAAATGTATTTTGCCATTGTTTTTTGAGAGGAATGAGCGCCAAAGTACATAAAAAGAGAATTACAATGAGAAAAAGTCAAATGAAGTTAATGTCACTTCTATTTTGATGCAGCTTCGTGTCATTCTATCATATGACCAAATTACAAAAAAAAAACAAAGGATATTATTGTGGCCAATGCATGGGCCATAGCTGTGTTGCTGTGGAGAAGATACTATTACATATGTGATCTATGTTTCTTCAGTGCTACTACAATCTCTAAAGAAATCTGGACAAAATCCAACATGATCAATGGCAACATTCGTCAAGGTTTAAAATTTCGAGTCATACCAACGTTTCGGTATATGACCTAAACAATGCGGTTTTTGTACCATATTGTGCAACGAATCGAGCTTGATCACGAGTTTTTCAAACTGATTTGAAAAATATTTGATTCATATTTGAAATTATCGAATTTGAGCCAAGCTTGAACATATTCGATAATTTTTTGAGCCAAATTCGAACCCAAAATATTTTGTTCGATTGTTCACAAGTCATTCATGAGCCAAACTCGAATAGAACTATAGTTATTTTTACATAATTTTAATTTAAATATGCTCACATTAAAGTCAGAATAATGTGAACCGAAGTCGAATTTAAGTCATTTCAAACTATAATTCGATTTTGCCCGAATCATGGTTCAAACCATTCGAACCGAACTCGAGCTCGAATTTTATTTCGAGTCGAGCTTGAGCCAAAATTATTTATATTTTCAAGCTTCGAATCGAATTCGAATCACATTATTTTCAACCTCACTCAAATATCAATATTTTCATATTATTCAGCTCGATTCAATTCATTTACACCCCAGTGTCATGTCGATACAATTTTGATATTTTTTTAAATATAAAATATATTAATTAAAAATATTTTTATTAATATTTGATAACTATAGATGTTTATTATTAAGTTATATTTGATATGTTGAGTTTGAATTTTAATATTATCTCATAAAATATTTATTTCTTATTGAGTAAACTCATTTTCCATTAGCTCAAGTCCATCAAAAAGGTTAAAGTTATATTTAATTTAGATTTATTTTGATCAATTTAAAATTAAATTCTAAAATTAGAAATTATATTATATTAAATTTTTTAATCTTTCTTAATAATTTATTTCTTTAAAAAGATGTTTTTCTATATTTATCCCGTGAATGGATAAAGAAGGGAAGAGGATAATTACCTTTAAAAAATTTAAAAGATTTTGCTTTTTCTCTATTTATCTTAAGAATTTTTTTCTCTTTATTTATTATGATGGAGGGAAAAAATAATTAATAAAAGAAGAAAAATAATAAAGAAGAAGAAAATTTTAATGGGTAAAAGAAGAGAAAAAATTAAGAAGGAAAAAATTAATAGGGAAAAGAAATAGCTATTTAAAAAATAAAAAATTTGACCTCTAAAATTTAAAAACAAAAATAAAAACTTGTGGTTGCTGTAGCGAGTGTCGCGCCCACGCGTAGGCCATCGATGGGGTCTCGACCCTGTGAAGGCTGTCGTGAGGCCACAAGGGTGCAACCGCCGCAAATTCATCGGGACCTTGCGGTCAGTGTCAATTGACGAACGAAACAATAAATTCTGCTCATGCCAACTGGCATGATAATTTAAATCGTTGACATTCACTGATATATATTTTCCATTGAGTCTAACTTCTCAAGTAGTATGAAATATGAATACAATTGGAAAGATATGAATATAAGGTTCATAGTAAATGCATCATAATGATATATAAACAATTGGAGGAATAGAAAGCTAGTCACAAATTCAAGAAAATTGACTTGAAAGATTTCTCTTATAAATGTAAAAAAATAAAAATAGAGCAATTCTACACAAGAAAGATCATATGCAAATTTTGATCATGCAGGCCATAGCAAATTTAATACAACTAACCCAAATATCAAATGTAGTAACAATTCAAAAATACATCTGAAAATAATTAAATATAAGATTTTAAAAAGGTGCAAGTGTGAGGTTTACATTGGAGTTACGAAGTGCATATGCAGTCAAAATAAGAACATTAAATTTAATAATATAATCTGAACCCGATCAAGCACAAAAGAATTTGCAAATTTTGGAATCCTTATGCAAGAAACTGCATCAATGACCGACCTATAAAAATAGGTGACTTTCTTAAAATGTATAATCATATTGAATTCCTAATAATGTTTACACTCCTTAGTGAAAATGGAGCTTCTAGCCCATTAGCTGCATCCAAATCCCAAATAAACATGATAGAAGTGTGGGCTCTTGAGGTTTCATCCTTTTCAATAAAAGGAGCTGTTCTTTATGCTTTTGTCAATGGATTATGCTTCAATACTATTAAATAAAAACTAGAAAAGTAAATCAGTTAATGTCTAGCCTATTCAAAAAGATAGTTAGATCTTAAAACTAATAAATTAGTTTAGTTAATGAGCTAACGTGTTTCAGTGTTTGCCTATATGCATGCACATATGTGATGTGATACAGCCACATGAACCACTTTTCAATATGATGGCTACACTAATGTGAACAGGTAGTTGATAAATATCTATAAAAAAATCTGCAAGCAAAAAACAGTGAAACAAAATAATCTCACCTGGCAAACATCCACAATTATGGAGTCATTTCGAGATTTGTGATTTTTCCAACACTCTTCTGCAAATTCCACATCAGGGCGGCCATCTGCATCTTTTGCTTCTATGTAAGGCTTACTTCTTACACGGTTCAAATCTTCATGCAGCCCATCCAATAGAAAAGCAAGAAGTTCCTTGGTACAAAAGATCAAACCAAATGGTAGCTTAAAACAAAAATAACATCAAGCTCTAGTCTAGCAATGTGGAATGCCAAAAGCTAACAGTCAAAAAAAATGAACTGAAAATAATTTCTTAAAACTAAAAACAAAAAGCCCTGCTCATTCCTCGACTACAAATCAGGGGTGTTATGTCTTGTTTCTCATTTCCTTATGCCCATCAGACTAACTCCTTACTTGTATGAAGGCCAATTCATCTAAAACCAAACAAAAATAATCAGAGAACCAAAGCAAGTATGGGTTCTCAAAACACAATTCACAAATAGTTTCAAGAATGAAGTTTCACTCAGATGGTTTTATGAAGGGTAATGTTATTCTCACATGCACAATTTTCCTATGGAGTCAACTTTACAATCAAGGTATTTTTTTACCATTATTGAAATTATTAAGGGTTTTTAAGATAGAAAACCAGTCATGCATAGTTACACAAAGAATGCTAAAAAAGATAAATGGCTACTTTAAAAATGTGGAATCCTCTTACAGATATGCAAAATCCCATTGATAATAAATGAAAGAAAAATGGATGATGAACAACTGCTTGCTTATTACTTCGATCATTTACAACTTTCTATGCAGGTAGAGCTTGATAGTGCTATAATTGATGATATATTAACTACAATCAGTTCTTTCTTAATCCTACTATTCAAGATCATGTGATAAGGATGGAATTTAGGGTGAGTAGCAATGCAATTACACTAGAATTAAATATGTGACAAAGACCAAAGAATGATGAAGATATTAGCTCATGTATTACTAAATCAATATGTAGTACTTAAATATTTAGTCTACTCATTTTGAATTGAATTAGTAGCATTATCTATTAATTTCATAGATAATATAATAGTGATTGAGATTCTTAACCTAATATGTAGTTCCAATTAGTGTGAGAAGTATTAGAATGTTTTTGGAGGGGCAAATTTAATAAATGATTGAACAACTTCAAACTGATTACATATTGCATAATTTTATTACACTAAATATTAATCAACAAATGAATATTTATTTTAGATACATACAAAGAAGAGAAAAAGATTACTTAAGAAGATGATCTAGCATATGTCAAACTAAAGTAAGCAAGACAGGGATAGATGCCATAAGTTCTAGAAAATTTATGAATAAAGATTTAGAAGT
>JBBPFQ010000025.1:4430112-4440197 GCA_037974815.1 Kaempferia elegans
TCAATAATTTTTTTTACTTTCTAGTTTTCTTCCGATGCATTAAACCAGTCCTAGCCAACTTCGAATTGTACCATCCAGACCAAACCTGTCTGTTCGAATAACACGTCAACATTATATAGTGGCCCGCACTTAATGTTTTAATTTGCTAAAATATTTCAAGAAATACTATATATTGAAAAAATATATAACCAAACAGATATATTAGTTATAATAAAGGGTGATTCGACAAAATCCTGATTCCTGGTGCAGATTGATGATTGATTTAGTACGATCGGCTTTCTTGCAGGGAACTGCAGAATCACATGCACAAAGATACAATAAATGCGGTATTGAAAAACCAATTAAACAAGATGGAAAGGATATCCGAAACATGCAACTCTTTTGGGCATAAATTTGGACTTCTAGACAGCAGTATTTTTCGAGTAAGAGATACTTTATAAATACTTTTTAACACTATGTAGGGCAGGTACTTGGTTAACGTTTGAGTGAGTATTTCTTCCCAGTGAACGGCTGGAACTTCGGTTCTTCTTTCTTTGCAGGTTCTTCTTTTGTTTCCTTGGGGGCAACCTACAAAAGAATTTAGACAGATTTGAATATAACCAGTTATGAATTGGGACTTGAATTTTAACTTAGCATGGTTAATCGATGGAATGCAGGACCAAGCAATTAGCGCATCTTAGTAGCAAAATTAGCTCCAAGTTGCTTTTATTTTTTTCCCCACCAAATAACTTTGTAAATTGTAGTAGTAAAAGAAACTAGTATCGCACCTTCTGAACTTCTTCCCTTGGAGCACGGTTTGCATTTGAACCAAAAACAAGCTTCCCTTTAGCTTGGCGGGAAATACTGGCCTCAGCAATGGATGGCGATATTCTAGTATCAGACGTTTTGTCTGTCATCCGTGAACCAGTACATGGAGGATTATCCTTTCCTGGCTTGCCATCCAACCTTCTTCCAGCACCAGTAAATGCAGTAAATTTTCTTTCAACTTCAGCATCATTTTGTGGATTATGAGCTGAAAATATATTAATTTAGGAAATAAAAATAAAAGATTTTAGTGAAAAGTATGCTAAACGCATATCAACTGAGGTATATTCAACATGATTCACAAATAGGGCACGGCAATCTCTATGTATTTCAGTAGTTACATATTCCTTGTCAATGCCAAATGTCTATTCCAACATCCTTAGTGAGCTACATTAGCATTTTATCATGAAACCATATCTTCTGAATATTTGTATTCATAAGCAACATTGATCTTATACCTGGATAAGATAAGTCGGCCATATAGCCCTATTCAATTTCCTTTCGGAAGTCAAACAGATAACAAGATGCAGTCTACAAATCTATAATAGTTTAACCTAAGTATCATTAGTGAAAAAAGAGTCTGAAGTATATAAGAGAAATTATTAATTCTTTGAAGGATGGGAAATTCTTAAGCATTGTTCTATTTCAAGTATATATACCATGCCAAGGTGTCATTAGCTAAATTAGTAAACGCCTTGATACAAGTGCTTTTGCCAATAATTAAACATAGTACAGCTAAAATTAAGTTTGAACTCAAAGCAGAAAATTTGAAGAATAAAACAAACAGATAAAAATTTGTGGGAAATTTGTGTATCTTCAATTGGAAGAAGGGAAAAAAAAACAAAAAAAAAAAATGGAAAAAAAAAAGAAGCTTAAATTCAAACCTTGTTCCACTGTTTTGCTTGCAGGTACAGAAGCTTGTGGACGCTCTGGTTCTTTATAATCAAGAGGGGGAGCAAAATCAACCTCACAGTCCGTCTCAATGATGCTAATTGCAGAAGAGGGCTTTGTTTCGATTATATCTATGTAATATTTCTTATTGTTGTATGCTACCATTATACTGCCACCAGTGGTCAAACAAGAAAAGTTTCTTAAAGTTGTTTCCAAGCTGCAACAACTCAAAAGGAAAATTTTAGTTAATTTGAATGCTCACCAGTAATATGAAGAAATTGATTTGTGCAGCCCATTAAATGAATCAAGGAAAAATAACAAACACAAAATCTACTTGTATGAAAAGCAAGAGATTTAGTACATGGCCTTGGGGTTTGAGATATCCAAGAAGTCTTTTGTGTGAGGCTGCAGCTTCACATATGTACCCTTTGGAAGGGTTGCATTTTTGACACGGACAGGATCTCCTTCTTCCAGAAGTAAATTTTGCATCATCTGAAGGATGAGAAGAAAGTAATCATAATACCTTATCCAAAGGACAAGAAAAAAGAACATGAAGACAACAAACAAAAGAAATTCAAGGTTGTAGCCTACCCAATATGGCATATATATCATTCCTTCTTCTGCTATGAACTCTAGAACGCCACAGTGTGAAACACTTTGTGTTGCAACATTGTACAACTCAAATAACATAGGGTAATCAATGTGTAGAGAAGCTGGCAAGTACATAAAAACATCAAAGATAAAGTGAATCAATAAGTTAATGACTAAATAATAAACCTAGAAACTAAATTATTGTAAGCCAGTATGAATTTCAATCTAATGTTGCTATGGAATGAAAATGGATATAGTGGAGAAAAATAACTACAGTGCAAGTATTTCAACTTACCAAGACGGTCAAGAGCAGAGGGTGGCATTATGACTGAAAGAATAGTAGCAAATCAAATTAAAGAGGGCTAAATGTATATACAAGAAAACCACAATATCAAAATAAAGGTTAACCAACTTGCTTACTTTTATCTCCCATCTCCAGTTGAGGCTGCATAGATAGAAAAAAACACTCTTAAAAGAAAATTTTAAACAAATCATAAAAAAATTATTTGTTTTAAGCAAGGTCTACTGGTCAGAGACTTGACTAACTGTAAGGTAGTATATTATTTGATTGCATGATCCTATACTTAGGATCTTATAATACCATGGCCAAAATTATCCTAAACAATCCAAATCACTTGGTTGGGATTCCATGAATCTAGGATTTTGATCTAGGTAGAATTTTGATCCTCGGAGTCATGAAGTAATGGAATATACGTGCATTCATACATAAACTTTAAAACTTCAATTTGGATATATTATGAAGACATTCATGAGAAGTGAATCCACATAAAAAATAATGATATGCTAGGAGGCACTCCAAATAGATGACTTTAGTGAATTCCACTGATTTACAGGTGCATTGTATGATTAATGTTTGATTGATGTGGTATATCATTGGATCAATGTACTTTCAGAAATCCATTGCCGTTCAGCTTTGTGCGGCTGTAGGTTTAGTTCTCACAAAAGACAAAGAAGGAACACAAACACTTGAGCAAATGTAAATCATAAGCACTAATACAAAAACCAAGAAGCCATGAGTCCTAACTATTTGGGACAAGCTATGTGGATATTGTGCTGCCATTCATCTCCATGTAAGGTTGAACCACTACCAACCTATGAGCAGCAAGCCAAATAGTAAAATTGGAAAGATAACTATATACATTTATGATTACAATGTGACAAGTCATGTATCTCATACTTAGTTGGATTGATTTTATCCTTCTCAGTAAGTGTGCATGAAAGTAAAGTCTTCATCTTTTGTGTCTTGAAACTTGGAGAGTTTATAGGAAAGGATTTGCATTATACTACTTTTCCTTTCATAAGATTTTCTGTCGATATGTGGCAATGGCTTGGAAACCACCCTCCTACAAGTTCGATTTTGGTCATCCAAAAGTAGCATATGTAACTTCATTTCTTCGTTCTTGAGCATTATATGACTAAATACTAATTTGGGAAATAAGCATTAATTAGGAAAAGAAGCAATTGAATTAAGGAAGACAAAAAAAATGATAAATAATAGACAATTCAAAAACAAATCAACATGTACCATATTGTTGCATGTTTACATGAGCAAAGGACAGTTACTAGCAGCTATTCAATTGTACTGGTAACTTTATTAAACAACAACAACAAAGAAGTCTTATCCCACTCACTAGGTGAGGTCGGCTATATGAATTTTACGCCATTGAGCTATATCTCCTATTATATCATCATTTATACTTAAATAAATTTTATCTTATTTTATTATTGCTAACCAAGTCTTTTTTGGTCTTTCTTTTCCTCGTTTGACATGCATGTTTGTTCTAGTTGCACATTGCCTAACTAGAACATTTATTGGTCGTCTAAGTACATGTCCGTACCATCTTAAACGTGTCTCTCGGAATTTTCCCTCAATCGATACAACTCCGACTTTCTCTCTAATTCTCTCATTTCTTATTCTATCCATCCTCGTATGTCCACACATCCACCTTAAAATCCTCATCTCTGCAACTCTCATCTTTTACTCATATGCTCGCTTTATAGCCAACATGCAACTCTATATACATTGTAGGTCTAACCGTTATTTTATATTATAATCAATAATTATAATTATTTATTTATTTATGTTTATATTGTTGATATTTTATTGATAATTAAGAGTGCTATTTACTAATAGTTATCAATATATAATTTTATATATACATATATATCTACATCCAAATAGTTTAGTATAACTTATAATTATATATATATATATAGTAATTAATTATAACAATTTTTATTTTAATGTGCATAAACTAGATTCATAAAAGTCTAATTTTATAATCTTCTTCAATTAACTTATCTTAATAATACAACTATAGAAATTTAAAAATAGAATTTTAGAGAATAAGGTAAAAAAAGTAACACTTATTCCTTGAATTCATCATGACATGTCCTAGTGTACTAAGGTGTCTAATATTGGCATGAAATAATACTCATTGACTCAATCTGCATAGGGAATAGAGGAGAGATTACCTATATATATTTGCATCATGTTTTGGTTAGCCAATTTATTGGAACAATATCTTTCAAATGTGAGTTTTTTTTCCCTTGCAATGTAGAATTACAAATAATGTGTTTTCTTTTGTAATATGTTTACTTATAAATTTATATTTGATTGATCAATATTCTTTGTTGCTATATATATCTTAATTATCTTTAATTTGTAATCAATATAAATATTTTTCATGCAAATTTCATATTGCCTCACCTACCTCCTATATGCCATATAGTGGGATGACCCATGCCGCTTGGAAACACCTATTGAACGGATTGATTGGACATTTTTCTCCATAAATACATATGATTAAAATGTGCATCTCAAATCACAAATAAGGGTTCCAATTAAAAGTATTCCCTTGGTAACAGTGAACAAACAACCAGATCTATAATTATAACAATGTAACACCAACCTGAGAATCATGTTGGTTATAACCACTAAATTGTGGAGCAAACCGAGCAAGCTTTGCCTTAAATGCACGTGGAGCTAAAGATGTGCGTCCAGATGACCACAATTTCCTTAGTAATTCTCCAAAAACAATTGCAAGTTCACCCTGTTGGCTCACAACAAGTGTTAGAATGTGCATGGGGCAACAATTCAATAATTTATATGCATTGACAACTTGTGGAAGTAATTATCTAAAAATAGCAAGCCACATACTTGCATTCCCAAGGGGTTTCCCTTATTTATCTCCTCACTGTAATCTTGTAGAAAATAATTGACAAGAGGAGGAGTATGCACTAAACACTGAAGAGCGCTGTTCATGAAACATGTGTTCCCTAGATTATGTAGTCCTGTCAGTCCTTGTCCATCAACTTTCGATCCGCTATTTAAAGCATCATCATTGTCCTCAGAATCATGCAATGAAGTGTTACAATTGCTCCCATGTAGTAAATTGGAGCAAAATCCAGTTGAATAGCTGTTAGATATTGTAGGACCACCAGCAATAGTAATGGATGACCTTGATGGTTCCAATGGAACCAATGCCAATTCATTTCCAGTTGAACTTAAAGTTCCACTGGAGCAGTGACTATTATCATCTTGAACCTCCAACAAAACCTACGTACATTCAGGAAAAAAAAGGCATTGATTTAAACTTTCATATGGCACAAATGTCATGTCTGAATTTTGTTTTTAATACAATCACATTGAACCAAGGCACTAGAGAATAAAATGAGGGGATAATGATTGATCTATCATCAAATGGCATAGGACATAAATTTAAAAAAATAGATTAAACACACATGTAGAATTATCTTAAAAGAGAAATAAAGACCAATAATCATTCAGCTAAGAAACCTTTGATATAATACTGGAAGAATCTTCTTGCGCCAGCATAAGTACAGATCTAGCAAACATTCACACAGAGATCTATAAAGATGACATCCAGAATGATGCTCCCCAAATCAACAATTAAAGATAGAAACCCAAGATCATATTGTCTCATAGTATTCTTTAATGACTAATCACTAAGGACTAAGGAGTAATTATAGACACCAGAGCAACTGCCCTGGTCAACATAGAACTACAAGTGTGTTTCATCCTAACTTCAGCATGCCCTTGGATAGAAATCATGACCAAATGCCTGATACCATTTTGAAGAGAGGTGGAGCTTATTAGATTTCATATTAACTAGTCACCTATGAGGAGTACACCTTGGACTGTCGGATAAAATTGTTTGGGAAAAAAGCCAAAGTCCAGTGCATCTCTGAAAATCAAGTTTAGTCAGGCACTCTTTATACAGTCAAACACAGAATGTAAGTAGAATGCCTTTTTTCAAAAGTAAGCAATGAAGGCAGAATTTAACCCTAAGGCCTTGTGCAACACCAGCAAGACCCTTTCTGGTTGAGCTAGCTAGCTTCTATCCAGAGAACTCAAAGTATCAATTCCTTGGACACTCTTGACATGGCAATAAATGCAGAATAAAAATCAACCGATGGAAAGCTTATCCCAGTAAGATAGTTTACAGATAAAAGTGCTGCCTAGCAGCAACTCCAGATGTATGTCAATAATTCTAAAATCCTAAGACAAGAAATAGACAAACAAACAAACAAATAAAGGAATGAATGAATACACTGCAAAGTAAATTTGCATAGTGGTGCATGCTTTAGCAGCCCCAGCTTCACGAATTACATCACAGAACTTCATAATTAGAAATAGAAACAACCATTATTTCCACAACCATAGATAACCACATTGTTACACATAAACAATTGAACAATGCTAACTAAGATATGATAATCACGTAAAGTATATAAAAGTAACATTCCCACCTTATGGTTCATATACAACTGAGCTTCCTCAAGAGTCTGACTAAAGTTTGTCAGTGGTTGATTCTTAAAGTTGTGGAAATAGTCCCATATGCAAACCTTGAGAAAAAGAAAATAAAATAATGAACTAAGATATAAGCTACAGAGATTAACATTGTACAAATATAAACAAGTCCAAATGTGGAGGGCATACCTTCTCATGCTCCAGCTGAAAAACCATGCATATCATTTTATAAAGCTCAAGAACTGAAGCCTGAAATTGAGCGTAAGAAAATTGTGTAATAAGAGTCAGCACCCCAAAAATTTGTTCTGCAAGTAGAACCTAGTTTATACAAGATGTAACTTTGTGACAATTTAAATTGTCAAACGCAAAGAAAAAATAAAAACAAAAATAGTTTTGAGTAGAAAGAATACTTTCAAATTTTTAAAGTTATATTTGAGCTCCATTGGTTTAGTAGAGTAAAGAAAAAATGTAGGAAATTTAAATTTGGTAGTATTAGACGTAGCAAGGTAAGTGTTAAGCTAGGAGATGATGAGTTACCTATCACTGAGAGCTTTAAATATGTAAGATTGTTTTTACAAAAGGATGGAGATAGAGATGTTTCACATGATACAAGTAGGATGGTTGAGATGGAAGATGGTGTCCGGTGTCTTTGTGATCATAAAATACTTCTAAAGTTTAAAAAGAAATTTTATAAAATAAGTTAAACATACTATATTATATGGAGTTGAATATTAAGCTATGAAGTAAGCACACGAGTAAAACATAAGAATCACATAGATGAAATGTTAAAATCGATGTGTGGACATATGAGGATGGACAATACATGAAACGAGAACATTAAAAAAAATCGAGACGGTGTGGACACATATTTAGGCACCTAATAAATGTTTTAATTAGGCGATGTGATACAATAATAAATACACACATAAATAGAGGAAGAAAGAAATTTAAAAAAAAACTTGATTGGATATGATAAAACAAGACAAAATTATAAGTCGAATAACATAGGATCCATATAGTCGATCTCACATAGTGGAATAAAGACTTGGTTGTTATTGTATTGCATGTGTTGCACATGAAATGAGATTTCCGCCCAAACAAACGAAAGAAATATAGAAGAAATAAGGAAAAATTTTATGTTATTTTCCTTTCATCTCTCTTTTTACACCAAACAAATAAAGGGAAGTAATGCTAAGAAAACTTTTTTAAGACCTTACTTGTATTTGTGTTTCCTTTCCTCGTATAAAAAATGGCCTAAATGGGAAGCAAAGGATGAGGTAAAAACAAGGCAAGAGTGAAGGACAATTCGATTCAAATTATAAGATAAATGATGGTTTATGCCCACATGCTTAGTGGCTGGCAAAAGTGGGTGTAGATAATTGTCATTTAGTCTTCTTTACTATTGTAACTCATTTCCCTCTTCCTCTTCTTCTTGCTGAAGATCTTTGTTCCCTCCACTTACCTACAACCTCTCTCTCTATTGATGAGAGTGTATGTTATCATTGAGTTATATGTGTATGTAGGATATAATATTCTTCAAAATCAGTAAAATTGTCTAACCTTTCAAGAATACAAGTATATATTTCTACCCTCATTCCAACATATAATGGCGTTTTCATTCATCGTGTCAACCAAAGCATTCAACTAGTATAGTGCTTATAAAGTAAAGTAATATGAGAAACTAGAGAGCATAATAACAAAATTGAGATTTTTTTATGATGTTAAAGCTAGGGAACTATCAATGAAACTATCTATATCATCAGTTTTTTAATTTTTTTTATGATTAAGATATGATGGCATTCGCAGATTTGATAGCAAAATAATTAATGTTGAAAATTTAAATTAACGAATAAATTAAACAAAAGCAATTCTAAAAGGAGAAAATGTGATTACACTAAAATGATGCTAAACTTTGTTGAAGTTACTGCCAAGGTTTAAAATTTCTACCCATGTCGAGGTTTCGATATGAACGATACGGTTTAGTATCGTGTCGTGGTGATACAGTTTCAGTATTTTTTTATTTATATATAGTAATTATTAGATAAATATATTTATTATGTATAATGTAAAAATAAGTTATATATTAATTTTATAAAAGTTCTCCATTATTAAATAATTTAATATTGTTAAAAACAATAATTAAATATAATTTTTTTAAAAAAATTAATATATCAATAATTCGAATTAAAATTGATACATCATAACATGTTACCTTACTAATACCAAAAATAGCGGCATGAATTAGATGAAAGCATTAGTTCTCGTAACATTCTACCAAAATCAACTCTATAGTTCTCCAACGTCCCCATTAAATAATCATAATTATATAAATTAATACAAAGATGATATTTTATATATAATAATTATATAAATTAAATAATTATTCATTTAATTAATTATTAATTTAAAATAATAAAAAATATCTAAATTAACATTAAAACAGTAAAAAATACAAAATAATAAAATCAAATCAAAATAAAATTTTGATTTATTAAAATTTTTTAGAATTTTCAAATAAATTTAAATCAGTAAAAATATTCTAAAATATCAATTAATAAAATTTAATATATATTTATATTTTAAATAGATTTTTTATATATTTTATTGGAATAATTTAATTTGGATTTATAAAAGTCTCATCAGAATATCAAACTTATGTTGGAATTGTTTGAATTAAAAAAAATCACAATTTTAATTTTCAAAAATCACCTTGAGGATGCTTCTGGCGGCGCCGAAGGCGTCCCGGAATGCCTCCGGCGACGTCGGAAGTGTCGGCGACGCCTCCAACGCCGTTAAGTTGGGAAGTATTTGAATTAGGGGTGTCAAAAATGAACCCGACCCGACGACCCAACCCGAGTCGACCCGAAAAAAATCGGGTTCGGGTTCGGGTTGGAGGGTTCGGGTTGAAAAAAAATCGGGTCGGGTCAGGTTCGGGTTGACCCGAATTTAGGGGTTAAGTTGATTTTTTTATTTTTTTTAGGGTTAAATCAAATTCTATTTTGAA
>JBBPFQ010000025.1:4440297-4453061 GCA_037974815.1 Kaempferia elegans
GCAAAAAAAGTTAATTTCGATTGGGTTATACGGGTTACGCGGGTCGGGTTCGGGTTGGCCGGGTTGGGCGGGTTCGGGTTCGGGTTGAGGCAATTCGGGTTCAATTCGGGTCGGGTCGGGTTCGGGTTGAGAGGTGAAAAAAAAAAATTTCACAACCCGACCCGAACCCGACCCGATCCACCCGAATTGACACCCCTAATTTGAATTAAATAAATCGCAATTTTAATTTTGAATAGTAGCATTGCTCTAGCGGACGGTTCTGGCGGCGCCGAAGGCGTCCCGCGATGCGTTCGAGGGGGATGATGCACGCGAAATTAGGGAGCGTACTGTACCAGTTTTCGCTCCCTAGTGGAACAATAAAAATCGTCCGTGTTGCTCGACACGGAACAGTATTTTAACCATTGGTCCCTGCCCTCCAAGACTCAATCAACTAGAGGGAAACAGCAATTCTCTACTTTCTTGCAATTTATGAGTCTATCTTGCAAGGGATCCAATTAACCTTGAACTAAATCCCAAATGACCTTAATGGGATCTCAAATTGGTATACAAGGTGTGTTTTCCTTTAGATATTAGATGTGATATAAGGTCATATACAAGATTACAACATAAAACAGAACCTGCCTCTTAATAACCTTTTTTTAGTGGCAGGGCAATCAACAGAGAAGGCTTCTCTAATATGCTATTGATGTGCTGCTACAATTCAAAAGCCAGAGAGTTGGTCACTTATAAGTTTTCAGATTGGTGCGTTGATAACACGTCATGCAGCATCAAAAACCAAGACTTAATGGCTCACCAAAATTCAAATTTTATTTAATTGAAAAATGACTTGACTTAAGAGATTGGGTGTCTACTAAAGGCCTCAACCAAAAACAAATTTACAAATAAATCAATAGAAACATGAAAAGAAATAAACCTATCATTATTAACTAAAAGGACTTAATTAATCTTAAAGATAAATGTCATATTTACCAAATAACTTATTCCCTAAGGTAATAATATATATTTACCTATTTTCTCCTGGCATACTAATTACAACTGACAAGTAAGAAAGTCCAAACCTTCCTAATTTGAAATTAGCAAATTAAAAGTTTCCCCATTAATTAACATTGTGTTAGGTTGCAAACATAGTTTTCCATTGAAAATACATGAGAAAAATCATGTATTTATAAAAGAAAGATATCTTCATTGGTATGAGGCATTTTAGGTAGAGCCCAAAAGTAAAACCAAGAGGGCTTAGGCCCAACATGTCATTGTGGAAATATCTAAATTTCTTTTGGACCAAACACACTGTTGCACCACGAATGGACACTGTAATTACAATTAATGACAAAAACAATTTAGATATAGTTGTGTTGGACATTTTGGCCCACACTTGTGCCTAATGTTTGTACTTAATGTACACACAGATAGTATCATAAAGCATCAATGTAATAAAGTAGACATAAAAGTAAGAAAAGAGATCAAAATAAAAATATGTGTGCATGCATATATGTGATATATTAACTTGTACAAAGATAAATATAGCAAGCATTTCTACATGGTAGCTCTATGACCACATATTTTGTAGTAAATACAAAATGAACCTGCATCTTGCTCTTGAGCTTCCTAATCATTAAAATAACAACAAGTCTTAAATAAAATGGTAAGATGCAAGGTTTAAAATCTCATTCTGAATTAGTCCCCAACCAAAATGAAATTATTTCATGACAGTTCAATTCATGACAACATATAGCGTTGCTCACAAATAGGAAAGAAGAGTAAGAAGAGGAGGAAGAGTAACAAGAGTAGGAGATGAGGAAGCTTACCTAGAGTGGAGCGACAGTGCCAACATTGGAGAAACATGAGTTGTGAAACACGACATGCTAGACAAATGTGAGTCGCAACACGTGAGCAAGTATTAGGAGGAAACTAAGATTCTGACGCCAAGGAGAGGTTTGGCACAAAGGAGCCAGCATGAAGATTCTTGCATCACTGATGCGAAGGAGAAGTAGCCAACACGGAACTTCTTGTGATGTGACAAAGGAACTATCATAGCTTCTCATATGAGTTCTTACTTAGGAGCTTAACAAATTATTTGGAAAAGTGAGCGCTTCTAGCAGAAGACACCAACAAAGGAAGCATCTCATAACGAATCAAAGGTAGGCATTAGGTTGCACTTGCATATTAATGATTTTATAGCTTCTCATGTGACAGTCAACTGGCATATCTTGACGATGTCAGCAGGCATATTTTGAGATTTTAATCACAGGTGATAAATTTTAAAAAAGAAAAAAAGTAGATGATATTGTTTTGAATAGTCCGTACCTGTCTACTGATCTTTATAGTTCTCTCTGACATATCTCTTCCATCAACAACTTGCAAACAAAGAGGGTAGACTTCTACATTAAACTTCTTATTAGTGTAACCCTCAGATATTACTTTTCTAGGTAATTCTGGTCCCCCATGGTACCTATTACAATAATAAAAAAGCAATAGTACTACATAAAAAAGAAAAAGAAAATTTTAATGCATCATGGCATATATATTAAAACTAACCCATCTAACATTAAATCGTAAAACAAGTTTGCAATAAGCTATCCACATGAACATAGAGAACTGATATTAATACATTAAGAACCAGTGTTATGGATAACCATAGTAGACATTGGAACAATGGAAGAGTAACTTATACCATGGAATACCATGGTATGACAAGCTTGTACACTCACCCGAGATGTACCAAAGTAAATTATAATTTGTACTCAAGTATGAAAATTGAAAGCCACGTCATGTCATTATATCTAAATGCCTAGAGATCCTTTTCTATTCCTTATGGAGGTCTAGTAAATTTAAAACTTCTAACATAGCCTGAAAACAAATATCTAATCCTTACTTACCCTAACATTGGAAGCAATATCTTGAATATGAAATTAACTTCAATCAAAGTATTTGGTAACAAAAGCTAGCTTTTCACGAGAGGATATTTGAGAAATAAAAGATAAATATGTTCTACACACATATCTTCACCATGAATAAAAAATTAGTCTAAGTGATGTAACAGGAAATGTTTAAAATTGGAAACCAAATGCAGTAGACTCCAAAAGTTGAACATATGCAGCCAATGAAATTTTAACAATTTCTGTAAAGTGTAATCTGATGATCATTTAACTAATGAGAACAATGGGCAAGTAATAATCTAAAATACCTCTATGGAGATTGACTAGGAGTACATGCATAAGGCTTCTGTGAATGTGGGATCACGGAGACATATATGTATACATTATGCGATCAACAAGAAATGTCTAGTTGCATGAAGATGCAGATTGCTCTTTGACGCTAGTTTACAAGAAAGGTTCACAGATGCCAGTAAGCAAAAGTAGTTTTTTATAGAAAGGAACAAGCAAAAATGCAAAATTACCATTCCAGAAGCTTCTTCCAAACTTCTTGTGGCACTAAAATGTAATCTTGCCCCTCCTGCAAGCCTTCTTTAAGATCCAGTTCATTGCTTTGTGTTGATGCTTCATTCAATACAAGACAAGAATTATCAATCTCTCCAGGTCTACAAGGAACACTAATAACACTCTGACTGGAATTCACATCAGAGTGATCTAAACCAACATATTGTTGCCATTCCATCCACCATCTGCAAAAGCAAGCCATATGTTGGTCCTCTAAGACACCAGCCAAGTAGTAAATCCATAAATAATAATTATTATAAGGAATATAATTTCATTAATAGCAACTATGAATTTACTCTATAGAGGTGTAAATGTGTAATTTTGCTATTAAGACTTAGAACTTTGGATGTATGGGCATATGCAAGCCAGTATCTGCGAGTCCAGCCAAGGACCAGTCTTGGCTGTGTCCAGTATCAATCAGAATTCAGAAATACAACTTTTATTTATAATTCTTAATAGACAGTGTACAATCCACAATTCACAGTACCATTGAAAGGGTTATAAATGAACAAGATGTTTGTAAACAAGTTTGACACTCAGCTTGATAAAAGCTCTTTTATGCTTGTTTGATATACAAAAGCAAATTAAACAAACAAGCTGGAACGCTAGTGAGCTCATCTTGTTGGCATTCATAAATAAAGTTTGTCGACAATTCATTAAAAATATATATATATATATATATAAACTTATATAATTTCTCATTATGATATTATCTTTTTTTTCTTTTTTAATCAAATATATAATGTGTCTTAAGAATTATATAATTTCATATTATTTATAATATATTAAAAATGAGAAAATAATCAAGTTTACTTATTGGATCATGGTTTTAAATAGTGAGAGCTCGAGCTCAGGTTGTGCAATATAAAAATTTTAATAATAAAGCTTGAACAAATTCAGTAAGACAAATGAACAATCTTAAAGTTCGACTTGGTCCGGTTTAAGCCTTAACCATATAGCATAAGATGGATATTAGTCATACCATCATTTTAAGTATTTGCAAATGGAAAAAGTTCAGTAATGGCCATCCAAAAAATGAAAATGGGAGAATATGCTGGACCAGAAGGTTGAATAAAGAAAAGATCCAAAATCAGGGGGAAACGCACCGTCCTATTCAAAACCTATAAAATAAGTTCAAAGCCCAAGTAAAAGGCAGCATAAGCTATCAGACATTAAAAGTGTGATAAATTAGGTCGGATTGGTCAACAAGGACTATAAATGGCATTCCATCAGAAAGATGAAGAAAGCGAGAATGTAGATGTTCACCTTTGGGAAACGAGGTAGTTCAGATCACCCTCCTTGATACTGGCTTCGGAGGTCCTCAATAGTTTTTTGATAGTCTCTTTCTCTTCTTCAGGGGTGCAGGGTAAGCAGCTAGTCACCGGGAAGAGACCGTCGGAATTAGGAATCGTCATGTCGGCGGGCGATGAAGAATTAGTTGAGCAATGAATCAGAGAAGAATGAGACGAAAAGGGATCTGAAACCCTAAACTACAAGAAAACGAAATTCGCCGCGCTGGGGAAAAGGCGAGGAGGTTCGCGAAGATTAAGAAAAAGGGAGAGAGCGATCTGAAATCAACCTCCTCCCTTTTTTCTGTTCAACCATCCGCGGAGAGATGTGACGGCGGAAATGAAACGGAGCGATCAAATCATGGACATTAATCAATTAGACAAAAAGCCTTCTCTTATTTTGCCTCCTATTGGTGGCTCCTCACGTATATACTTACGTACTCTGCTGCATACCGCCGAGCCAACTGGTCATTTAAGGCGCAAGGTGGCGTAGGACCCGCACCGAAGACGTGAGAGGGTGGAAAAGAATACGAAACATTTTTTCATCAACGGATACACCATCTAGGAAAGAGAGAGACAAGTTTTACTCCTTTTTTTACGAAATAATTATTCAAAAAATGTTCTTATCATCGTACTCGAAGTTTAAAAAAAAAAAACATTTTGTTTGGCAAATTTTTGTGTAAGAAAGAATGCTCTCCATTTTGAAAAAACGTTCTATTTTAATATTTTTAAAAAAGAGTATTTTTATTTTTTAAAATATTTCTTTACCCTCCTCTGGCCATCGAGTTAAAGTATTGAATTAGTCCTTGTCTACTTAAATTAAATCAAATTGGAGAAAGAAATTGAAGTGTTAGTTATTAATTAATTACCACTTTTTTCAAAATATTTGACGGCATTAAATGTTTAAATTCATATCAAATTAATACTCTTTCCATTATTAGTGATCCCTGTTGTCTAAATTTTTTTAAGATTTTTATAGTCATCGTCAACTTTTGTTTAAAAAAAAATAAAATATTTACTGATATGAAAATTTATTATTACACGGCTATAATTCTTTAAGATGGCATTTGGCAGGTGAATTTAAGAATAAGATAATGAAATGATAATAAAATATAGTGTTTGAATTGTAGATTTGGAAATGATAATTTGAAAATGATATCTAAATTTATGGAAATCAACAAATCCATAAAACTTGGTAGGTTTTATTTTCATTCTCATTTCATTTCTCCTTACTTTATTTTGGACAAAAATATCTTTAATATATTTGTTCAATTTTTTTCATATCACTTTCTTTCTCACTGTTCTCTTTCATCATATTTGCTCTCTCATCATTCTCTCAGTACACTTTCTCTCTTATTATATTTTCTCTCTCCTTGTTCATTATTATCACACTTTTCTACCTCAATTTCTCTCTCTCGTCATTCCCTTCCATTACATTTTCTCTCTCATCACACTTTCTCTCTTCTCATACTTCTCTCTAATCATACTTTCTCGCTCCCCAATCTCTCCCATCACACACTCTCTCCTCATTTTTTCTCATACTTTCTCTCTTCTTAATCTCTCTCATCAGTCTCTCTCTCTCTTCTCATTTTCTCTCATCCACATTTTATCTCTCCTCAAATCTCTCTCATCACTCTCTCTTCTCATTTTCTCTCATCACACACTCTCTCTCTTCATTTCCTCCCATTACACTTTATCTCTCATCACGCTTTCTGATCTTCTCATACTTCTCTCTAATCATACTTTCTCGCTCCTTAATCTCTCTCATCACACACTCTTTCATTTTTTCTATCATACTTTCTATCTCCTAAATCTCTCTCTCCTCATTTTCTCCCATCACAGTTTCTCTCTATTCATATTTGCTCTATCTTCAATCTCTCCCATCGTACTTTCTCTCTCCTTATTCTATCTCATCACACTTTCTCTATCTTTCTCTCTCTCATATTTTTCTCTTATATTCAACTTTCTCTCGCATCTAATTTTTTTTTTTTTTTTTCCTCTAAGGGTAAAAAAGAAAATTTTCGTTCATTTTAATAGAAAAATAGTCAACTAACTAAACATTATTTTTAAGAGTGATATACATACTCATGTACATTCCCATTCCACACAGGGGCGAATTTACATTATGACCCGAGGGGGCCACGACCCCCCTAAAATTTTTTAATAATGGTATTTTTATATAAAATTCCTTAGTATATATATTATTTAGCTCCCTTTTACAATTATATGTATAATTGGTCTAATATAAGTTTTTTTTCCTTGTTAAACGCTTCTAGAGTTCAAATCCTCACAGAACTAATGTCAATTTAATATACAGTACGCATATTGAACGGTTGGGAAGATTATTATTATATAATACATTTAATAATTAATTTTATCACTGTATATATGGCCCCCCCTCCGTAAACTTAAAATTCTAGATCCACCCCTTATTCCACAATACTATTATTCTCATTCCCATTCCGATTCCTAGGAAAAAACCAAACGCCACCTAGCCCCTGTCTATTATTTTCATTCACATTTATTTTTAAAGTTGGAGTCTTTAGACATGGTACCGACATATTAGTAGCCCCTCATAATTGTCACACACCCTTAAAAGAGAAGAAGTAATGAAATTCTCTATTGAATTTTGACCCCTAGGTCACTATTTACAACTATCTCGGAAGCCAATTGGTTTCTTTTAGATGCATTATAAATCTTAGAGTACTGTCGATCAACATCCTCTTGAATTTATGTCAAATGAGCATTATTATATTGGTAGGTTTCTCAAAGCATATTCGTGTCCTTATTTCAAGATTTTTAGCCCTTTAAGATTATCAAATACTTTTGATCAAAAATATTTTTTTTTTTTTGTAAAGAATTGAATTATAATTTAAAATATATAATGGATTTATTTGCGAAATGATAAATTAATAACCTAACTCCACTTCTCCGAAGTTATGTTTTTATTTGTTTTCCTGTCCCTCTTACAATATAACTCGGCAATTGTCTTCAAAGTCAATCACGCTGCTATTCTGTCCCTATGGGATAAACTGTTGGCTATTGCGTGAGGTGTTATCATCAATGAGGTCTGGGGGTCAAATCCTGACGAAGGCAGGTGTCTGCCCTCCCTTATGCACTAGTCACTGTTCGCCCTAATAGCCCTCGTGATTTTTCTCTTTCGTGTTGGCCCTGGAACGGATTGGCGTAGGTGCTAAGGGCGAGCGAAATCGCCTTTTGACAAATATAGATTCGTCCTAGAATTTGTCCCTAAATTTAGGGACAAATTCTATATTCAGATTCGTTCCAGAATCAGGGACGAATCCATGATTCATCCCAGAATGAAAATTAATTATGTATTGATTCTGAAAATCTAAATGTGGACTTGCACATCTCCGAATGACATGAAAAAGTTGTTATATGTTCGTAGCATCATATAGAATATACAATTTACCTCAAACATTAATTTTATTCTATATGTGGAGAGTAATAATTTTTTTATGCGAATGTAACATAATTTGACTTAGTTCGTGCTAAACAAATTATAAAAAAATCTATATTAAATATTAGAGAAGTGTCTGATATTAAATATTTTAGAAATGAGCATAAAAATGAGAAAGTGAGTATAACATAGAAGTGCATGATATTAAATATCATTTTCTACCAATTTAACATCATTAATATTTTAAAGATGAATTTCTTTTAGTTTTTCTATTGGATGATTTCATCATTTATCATGTTTCCTTTTTATACTTTTTTATTTTTAATTTCTTAAAAAATCGAATACATATATTCACGTTATATATATAAGAGTAAACTACCTGCAATTTACTAATAAAGAATGCATTGTATATAAGTGACCTGCAATTTATACAGAAGGAAGTGCATCATAAATTAGTATATAGAGTGGATGACTTGTAGTTTACTTATTTTGTACTTATGCAAAAATATTCAAAATAATTATAGAAATTATGACGAGGCCCCTTTAAAATTTAGGGAATATAATGCATGCTTCCATTGTTGTAATTGTGTTTTGATCAATGCTTCCAATACGAGATCGTCTTTTGTGATTAATTAAATTCCTGTGCTCCTCTTGATTAGGTTCCTTGCCACAGCAGAGTTGTTGTTAGTTGATGTTTGGGACTAACTTTGTATATATATTGATTCTTTCCCTTCCTTGCAATGTCATTAACTTTGTAAAGAACACACCCGTGTCATGGGGCACAAGCGTGCTCTTTACGTTGCATCATCATCCCACATTTAAGCTCCATGTTTATGTCTTGTTAAATGAAAAAGTGCAAAAAAAAATAAAAATAATAAAAAAATGTTAGTATGCAAAATTTGCTTGAAATGATACATAATATATGCAAAACAATACTAAAAATCAGGTATGAAACACACCACATCAGCTACAACTGAAGATCAATGAGAAAAAGAGAAGAGAATGTTTAGTCATGGCTTGATAATCAAAAGAAATTCAAACTTGTTGGTGGATAGAAACTCCGACAACTCATTGGAAATGACTCTCCTAAGGTTCCCTATCACAAGGAAACACCCCCTCCAAGGGGAGGGAGAACACCTTGATCCGTTGATACCTTAAACAAGTGTCCCTTTGTTCCTTTATAGCCTCCAAGGATACCAAAACTAACAAACTTTCCTAACAAATTGGGGGCACGCACTTCCCTAAAATATAAAATTTTCACAAAATAAGAGACACCATTTCATATCCACGAAAATAACGTTTGGGGCCTAAAACTCGGCTTCCACCCTATACTACATTATAGATCTCAACACAAACTTCGATTTAATACATTGTAAACCTCGTGGCTCAAATCGAGTTAAAAGTTATATCTATTTGAAATTTGTTCTACTATTTTTTTCACATGACAACAAAGAACATGACCATGTTGGCCAACACGCCTTAGCCATGTTCCACTTTGGGCACTCCAATTTGATGCTTTTTGGGTGCCTCTTCTTCCTGGATAATTCACAACTGTGTTGGATAGCATAGGATGGTGTGGATTATGCTGCAATGCATATTTCTATGGCTTTTCATCTCCAAATTTGCTCCAATGGTCAAGATCTTCACATCCTTTTAATAAAAGTGTGCAAAGAACAAATCTCCAAAAAAAAATATAGTGAAAACAATGCAAAAGAGATGAAAGTATACATAATATGCTCACATGATTAACAAAATACATGCAAAAAATATAAAAATTTATATATATATAACGCATACATCAAATACCCGCATACTTGAACTTTTACTTATCCTCAAGTAAAACATGCAATCTAAATCTATATGTGTGGTTGATACATCATAATCCTTAACAAACCAGTCTAATCTTATCATATAGTTTCACTAATGAGCAAAGATAAACAAATTGATTTAATGTGATCTAATTGAAGGTTCTCTGTGCTTAGTGCAAAAGTGGTTTAACTCTCAAGTTTCAATCTCTAATCTTAGTTAAGTCATTATCTAAATGTGTTCCTATTGCCTCCATCGATAGACACTTATCTGTCATACACAAAGATCGACCCTCAAAGTGATATGCATTGTCTATACAGGATCTCAAAGGAATACTCAATATTGAAAGAAACTGATAGGTATTTTTTTCAGTAATCTAACTCGGTCTCAAAGGGGTACTGTATCATTTCCACCAATGATAAATAAAAATATCCTCTTTTTTCATACTCCTCAAAAAAAAAAAAATCTCTATCACACACACACACTTGTTTTTGTTATTTTTTGTTTATTTTTTTTCTAGATTTGTTTTTTTCCAATGAGTATCACAACCTGAGTTTTTTTTTTCAATAACCAAAATGCAGTGTGAGGTCACCTAGCAAACAAAAATATTAGTCCAACTGTATAAATCATAATTATTCTCATATATATATATCGACCTTCAAGATCATGCATAATATGCTCAAGTCATGATATTACTGATAGAAGAAAATAGATTGCTAAACTATCATACTATCACAAAAACATAAAATATATCATGCTAAAGTCATGTTATAAGAATAATCAAATAACATGTATGATGACATGGTAAGCATGACAATGTAACAAAATAAAAAAAATAATGATGCAAAAAATATATATATAACAAAAACTTAACTAAAAACTAACAAAATAAACCAGCTAACTAACACCCACCCCCACCCCCCACCCCCACCCCTAAAACGTAAAAATATTATCCTCAATGATTTTAAAATTTATTACGGAGGAGGTAGAAGTGAAAAAAAAGAGAAAGGTTACCCAGTGATGCATGTAACTGGTACACATCGATTATCTTATGGTGATGTAATGCTCCTCCTCTCTCTCTCGCGCGCAATCCACATCCACTTGCCGAAGATGATCATCGGCTTGTTGATTACTTGTAGTACTTCACCTTGTCATTATATTTATCTAATATACATCTTTGCTTAGCTTACTCAAGTTTAATAGTGGAGACAATGTCTTTGTCCGTTGCATTTCACTTTCCTTTCGTTGTGTCATCGCTTGAGCATCTTTATCCTAAAAAAAGGTCCTTTGGGCTTCTAAAAAGCCTTTTAAATATCATTTTTCAGGTCAAAAACTGGGTCATTACAGGTTGAATCTGGTACTTAACTGTATATCTTCGAAAGATATTATATTTGACTTGTTGTACGCACCATGGTTCATTTTGAATAAAAAATCATTGCTGTTTGAAATTTGGTCTGTAGAGTAAGACACCTGTGTTGTCCAACATGGCTTGGCATGTTTCATGTTATTTGTTATGCTCTAAACTCATAGAAACGATCGTTTTGCATTCTAGAGTATCCCACACCCATGGCGGTTACCACGACCAGCTCATGGATCCCTCTGACTCCTGAAATTAAATAAAACAAAAAGGTAAAACTACAAAACAAAAGAAAAACATAATCAAAAAGCAAGAAAGAAACTTAAGTTACTGTAGGACCGTGTAGGGGCCGGTAGATGGAGGTTGATAACCTGCAAATTAAAATTAAAAAATATCTCGAGCTATCTTAAGTAGAGATTCAATGTTAGTATAGCACAAAAACTATAAAAAGCATAAATAAAAGAAGAGACTCGATATTTACTTGGTCACAACCTATGTGGTTGTTAATCCAAGGTAGTTGAAAAGCTCACTAAAAATATATCTTTCTTTGGGCGGAGAAACCTATTACAGACTTTGAATGCTCAGAACTTAGCTAGGAAAACAGTATACAAGTTGTTGTTTTATTCCTAGCTCTAGGGGTCTTTATATAGCACATGGAAAACTTATCTCGTGGGATGAGGGCATCTTCAAGTAGGCTGAGGGCGCCTTCAAGTAGATAGAGTTTTATCTCAACAGATAAAACTCTATCTTTTTCTCAATGGGCGCAAACTGCATCATGAGGGCGCCTTCAGCCATGCTAAGGGTGCCTTCAGGCTAAAGGCTCCTTCCATGCGCTGGATCAGTCAACTTTGTTAGCTCCGGTTGGCTCTGTTAGCTTCCGGTCGCTTCGGTGATCTCAGAGATCCGGAATAAGGCTCACCCGAACCCATGTTCTGTCCTTTGTTACGGATCGTGGATGGTCGGTTGTCTTGTTCCTTCAAGTTAGCACAACGGAAATACAATGAACAAGACAAGAGAGAAGCTTACCAATGCTAACACCGTCGAATTACTTGGTATCCACCTCCAGAGGAGGTGATTAATCCAAGGGTCCATACCGTTCACGTAATTCCAATAAGAACTTGCTTCTTCTCGGTAAAGCAAACCTCTCACAAAGCTTATCTCCTTCCTCTTTACAATGAAGACTTAAGAGAGGGAGGAAGAAGATAATAGATCAAGAAAAATGTGCAAGAGAACACAAGCCATTTCGTGGCTAGAACTCTTCTCTTAAATAGAAGAGTTTCTGCAGCAGTCGCTTGCTCCCCTTAGCAGGTGACTGGCGCCTTCATAAATGTTGCGCCGAATTTTTGATTCTGCGCAACGGATAGCCTAACGGCTAGTTACCAGTCGCCTGGTCCCAGTACCAGGCGACTGGTGCAGGCGACTGATAGTGTATTGGTCACTCGACCAATCTTTCT
>JBBPFQ010000025.1:4472315-4499281 GCA_037974815.1 Kaempferia elegans
GTCAACAAATAGTGCTTGTTTCGTGGAAACTTCGAAGTTGTGCTACAATCTGTGAAGCAATGAAAATTAAGCTACGAACAGTATTAGTCTGGAAAAAAAACAATGGAGAGAGCTTCAAAGATCTACATATTGGCATAAGAGATAATTACTTGGATTAAAGATCTAGATTTCGGCGGAGAGAGCTTCGTCAAGCAGGGCTTCGGCAAAGAGGGATTCGGTGGAGAGGCTTCGTTGGAGAGGCCTTCGGCGAGAGTGGATGGCTAGAGAAGTTCACCGGAGATGGACTTTAAGTTTGGCCTGAGGGAGGAATCTGATCACGAGATTCACCGGAGGGAGGAGCTCATTCTTCCGCGGGCACAGAAAGGTCACGATCGCGATTTAGGTTTTGGCCGCGCGAGGAGGTTTGCGAAATATATTTCGGCGGAAAAAATTAATTAGTTGCGGCGGGAGGCGTGAAAATTTACCTTATTAATATTATTAACGACACATATTGTGTGTTGTTAAATTTTTATATTATTTATTGACAGCATGCATTTTTGCACGCCGTCATTATATATGTATTATAAGTAATAACAACGCGCTTCGTACGCGTTAATATTAAACTTTAACAACGTACTCTGTATGCCGTAAAAAGGTTTATTGACAGCGTACTTTATTTGCACGCTGTCATTTATAAAAATATTATACTATCCGCGACGTACATAATTGGGTGCGCTGTAAAAACTATTATTAACAACATGTTTTTACCGTGCGCCGTTGATGACGCGCTGCGGAAAGTCATATTTGTTGTAGTGTATGATATCATAATATCGTTCGGAGAAAAAATGTTATGCTTTGATGTTCAATAGCCTCGCAAAAGTGGATATATAGTTGGGAATGACCAAAAGTAATACCTACTTAAACTTCTCTTTCATTAGCCTTTAAAATGTCATATAGTTTTTAGACGACACACACATGTTATCTCATTGATGTTCAAATGATCTAGCACACTTACACATCGTAAATCATTGATTACATTGTGTTGTCATTAGGTGGTTTCTCTAGAGCAATGAGGAAAAAAGATAGGCCAACAAAATGTTCGATCGGTTAACTAAAATAAAGTTCTATGTGATTATACCAATTGTAATAATTTAGAATGAAATCATATTTTTCTAGATGTACTTAATTTTAACAGTTGATCAAAAAAATTTATATATCTTCACAATGACATGATCTTGTCCACTTTGAGACTAAGTCCCTAATGGTTTTGCTTTTGGACTATACCAAAAGTCTCATACCAATGGAGATATCTTTCTCTTATAAACTCATGATATTTCCCATGTGTTTTCAATGTGAGACTATATTTGCAAGCTTACAATCTCAACAATCTTCTCTCAAACAAAGGATCACAGACCCACTCAAACGAAAAGTCTATCTGTTTGACATCTGATTCTTGACCCACCAGTACTTCTTGCCCCTCAATCCAACTGACCTACTATGACTTCCTTGCATAGCCGTAACTAGAACTTCCTGCCCCTCCGTCCAATCGACTTACTAGTACTTCCTACCTAGTGTCTGATCATCTTGATTCGGATATGAGAGCCCCCACTTCCTTTGTTCGAGATTAATGTTCTATCCACATGATTCGATTGTATTATGACTCTTATGCACAGTTAGCGGTTAGTCTTTCTAGTAGTCCAGACTCTGTTACAAATTATTGGGTGTAAAAAAAATTTAGATATCTTCATATTAACATTATATTATTCACTTTGGGTCTAACCCCTCATGATTTTGTTCTACGCTCTACCTAAAATGCCTCATACTAATAGATATATCTTTCTCTTATAAATTTATAGCATGTTTCATATATTTTCAATGTAAAATTATATTTACAATTTTATAATCCCAACATTGAGTATATGCACAATATAATTTGTTATTGTTCATACTATTTGAATGACGTTTAGAAAGTTCACAACTCTTCAACATATTCTTCAATTAAAATTTCATTCTTAACTTACCATACATCCCAGCTTTATTCATGTTGATAACCTAACAAATAAGTTAAAATTGAATAAATGCATATAAAGAGGTATGAAATGCAACATTATTGAAATTCTAAAACAATCAATTTCAACGTATAATATATAAATAGCAATATAAATGAAAACATGGATTTCATTGAAATAAAAGCTCAATACATCATTAACACATAAATGATATATGTGATAAATGATTCATTTTTAGACTATTGGACATACTGATTCATTTTGATAATGATATCTCATTACTATTATTTGTATCACATTATAAAAGGTAATTCGCTCGTCCCAGCACCTCCGCTAGTTCATCTCTAAGTTAACACGGAGGAGGTAAATTACGGATGACTACTAACCATTAGTACAAATGATCAAGATATAAAAGAGGTATACTCAGACACGTCAAATTTCTACCTGGACTTTATGCCTACCTTTTCTTTGAAAAGTTTTAAAGGGAACCCAGGACAAAAACAACTACCTTATAATACAACCAATTAATTATCTAATAAATGAATGCCTCTTTAGGTGATAATGACATAACAATTTAGGTTTGGGGATTATGAATGGTCCGATTATAAATGGGTCTTCAGTTGCTCAAGGGAGGATTTTAATGCAAAATATCAAAATTCAATAATTTTGGAAATAATTCCATACAAAATGTAGAACTTGCACAAGTTTCATAAAACAATCACTAAACAAATGCTTAGACTAGAAAGTTCACACAATAATAATACCATAAGAGAAACTACTAAACTTAAATTGAAAAGGTTTACATATTGAAAAAAATCTCATGATATGGATTAAGAAAAATTAAACCAACAAGATGACACATACACAACTAAGAATAATGTGATCTCACTTCCCAATAATATTTAGTATTCCTACATATGATACCTCCGTTATGATCTAAATTACCATTCTAACTAGCAATACAATAAAAAATATATATATTTTATAACTCTCCTTCAATTGATGAAATATGAAAGTAGACAAGAACAACTTATTCCTCTTGCTCCCATATATGGGTGGGCATGAGCAACTAATGATATTAACATCTCCTCGTAAAGGCTCATTCAACCACCTCGAATGCCATGGGCGGCCACAACCAGCTTCTTAATGTGATCACGGACAACAAAATTGCATGCCCATGAATGGTTAGCTAGGCCACCCACATCATGGGGCCATAAGTGATCACACAATGTGCCCACGACAAGCCACACAATGCCACCATGAGGGGCCACACAATGCGGCCACGGCAGGGAATATACAATGCCTCCACGACCAACAGCCTCGAGCGACCATATCCTTCGCCTAGAGAGGCCACAATCGACCTCGCTTGGGCTCCTGTATTACATGACCAAGGGCAGTAGTGCAATGCGACCATGATGGGCCGTGTGATACGGTCATGGGGAGACCGCAAGATGCGATCCCAACCGATCGCGCTAGGCAACCCACACTTGGCCAGGGGTGACCACACAATGCATCCATGGACGACCCCTTCGTGCGCCTCACACTCCCAATGTTGAAGATGGGAGAAAGACTTATCAAGATCGAAGGATTGAGGAGGGTTTATGAGTGTGTACTATGAGGTGGACTTTTTTGTAACAGTAAAATATTAATGTTAGAATTATTTATTTCAATCATTAATTATATATCAAAAAATATTAAATTTGGTCTTTATGTTGTGACTATTATAAAATAAAGATCACAAATTAGATACGTTTCAACACTCGGTGGCTAATAATATAGCAGATAATTCATTTAAGGATTACAATTTAATTCGGGCATTAGTTTATCATAGAATATCACATTTATTGTGTTATAACTAGTTAAGTCTACACGAAATCAAATCCACCAACTACGTGTCTCTATCCGCGTGGATTTATTATAGAAAAAAAATAATTACGTTCGTATCAAATATCAAATGTTGCTGTTCTTAGATTATGTAAAAAAAATAAATCAATAGATTAATTTATGACTGTCCACTAAATTAATTAAAAGTGAAAGTGATTTGTTTCTTTTCTGTACACTCGTGCTCATTGTTGAAGGGAGACTTGATATATATTTAGTAATGAAAATAATAATAGATTTTATTGAGGAGAAAATGAATTTAACTATAATTAAGGGGCGTGAGTTATAAAATTAAGGATATAACATTTATATTTTTATTCTAATTCTTATTTACCAAATATAAGAATAAGAATGAAATAGATTTCATTTCCATTCCGGTTTATTAAACCCCTTCTATCAATCCCTCACTAAGTTCATATATTTATTTTTGGTATGAATTTATTCATTGTTCTATATATTTATTTGTTTATATATTTGATTATTAATTAATTCCTTCATTGAATTTTTTATCTGTTATTTTTTAAAATTTTAATCATCTGGACATAAACTATACACATTGACATAAACTTCAGCAATGCGAAAATGCGACACCTACACCAAGCCGGCGTCAACGTTCTCGGTCAACCAAGACAAGTCGAGCTTCCAAGTCCGGAATCGTATAGAGCGCGACCGCGGGAACTGCTGCAACCGGTCAGCAAGGATGCGGAGCCGGGCCAAGTCTCTGGGCAGCCAAAGCCCTATCGACGGCCGGCGGAAGAGCTGGGGAGATAGCAGCGACGTCCCCTCCCGGAGTTCTGGCTCCTCGGTAACCTCCTCTTCCTCCTCAAGTCGCAACCCCCTTTCGATCGCCGCAAGGGCAATCTCCTCGTGCTTCATTACGCCTAAGGACCGATCTCCGCCTTCGTCGGACAACTTCTCGGAAAATAATAAGACGCCTTCTCGTAAGCTTCTCATCCTCGATTTGAACAACTGAGAAAATTGCAATCCCCAAAATTGTTACCTTTATCTTGAACCGAATCCCTGCCTCAAGGTTACTAATTTGACTCGAGAATAACCTGAAATTGCTCCATCTCTAATGTTGAAAAACTTAATCAATAAAGTTAGAATCATACGTTATCAATGCTGAAAAAGGATCATAAATGTCTATTGATGCTCCTTGCTTGTAGATTTTTTTTTTTCGAGATTAATCATTCTTTAATTCTGTCAGACCCTTCAGCTACCACTCAAGAAAGCTTCCCGGCGAGCTCACAAGGTGGCATGCGGCAGGGCATGGGAATACATAGTGGCGGAAGAAGCGAACCGAGTGGTATGAAGTTCACAATGTCAGACATAACGAAAGCAACAAAAAACTTCTCTCCTTCCTTAAAGATTGGGCAAGGTGGTTCCGGAACCGTCTACAAAGCAAATCTTGGAGATGGCACAGTGGCCGCAATTAAACGTGTCAAAAAGGTAAATTAAGTCTATACATTGGGATGCCTCCTTTTGTATTGTTAGTTTTACTGACTTGGAACTATGGCACTACCGTAGAATGGTTATCAAAGCCATCTAAGAACTGAATTCCACAATGAGATTCAGACGCTGGCACAGATTGAGCATCAAAATTTGGTCAGGTTGCATGGGTTTCTGGAGGACCAGGATGAGAGAATCATTGTTGTTGAATATGTTACAAATGGAACTCTTCGAGAACATCTTGATTGTAGGTTTCTATTGCTCATTTCTAGTTGTGTTTCCTTTATTCTACACAGTTTACATCACAATGGCTATGGCTTCCTGTTCCCAATTTCTGTTCTGCACAATTTTGTTACCTGGGTAACTGTCTTTGTAAATTCAGGTCAGCGAGGAAAAGTCCTGGAACTTTCATCACGCCTGGATGTTGCAATTGATGTGGCTCATGCTATCACATACCTCCATATGTATTCAGGTTGGAATTTGCCTTTACATGCTCTGTTATATCTTATTCTCCCATATCAAATCATGATTTGGCTGTTGTTGCCTTTCGTGTTGCCTTAAGGCCCTCAACTACTTTTAACCTATTGATAGATACACAATTCCACCAATCCAATAATCCAACGACCAACATAGATTCACTAAGTCTTGCAGAAGTCTGCTAAATTGCTACTCTACCAATGATTTTGGATCACAATCGGGCAAAACAGACAACATTCAACCAAATAAATATCAATTTAGCTAGAGTGATACTCTAAGTTTTTACCAGTTGTCCAATCATATTCTATATTTTTTATTCTGATTGTTGAGAAATTTTCAAGGAAATGATATCATTGTGTATATAAAAGGACAGCCATGTGCGTGAAACTCCCACCATTGCAGGGTCCGAGGGAAAAAGTCTATTGTACGCAACCTTACCTTCTTTGTAAGAGGCCTTTTTTGAGACTCGACACGACAACAACTATACCACTGCATACTTTATTAATATTGTGTATATATACATAAATAAATGTCTAAGTCTAGGGCTTAGAGATTTATGGTCATAATTTTCTTTTTATGGAATATGATTTATACTAATAAATAAAGAATGGAAAAGGTCAATATTTAACTAATATAAAATATTTCCTAATATTCCCCTCAAGTTAGAGAGTGAATGTCATGAAGTTGTAACTTGTTGCACAAATTTACAAATTGATTCCTTCCTAAGGCCTTCGTATACATCATCCAATTGTGAGTGTGAAGTACAAAAGAAGGTTGAATCATTACGGCTTACATTTGTTCTCATACTATAAGACAATCTATTTCAATGTATTTCATACATTCATGAAAAATCAGATTCGTTGCAATGTGTAAAGTTGCTTGATTTTCCCAAAACTGTTCCAAAACAATGGTATAGGAGTTATTTGAGGGACCCTTAAGTCATCTAATATCTAGCGCTACCAAGTTACCTCCAAACATGTGTTTGCCATGGCTCAATTTCCGCATGAATCTAGCACATAGTTATTAAAAGCTCCCACCTGGCTGCTCTTAGGCATAGCAATGCGAGCCTCTTGCATCTCGTTGCTTTAAAGCGTGCACCTTGTGAGGTTATATGTGCTTGAGACGTGATTTTTCTCGCCTTATAGAAGCGAGACATATGCAAATCAGGTTAAAAAAAAAACTTTTTAAAGCCTAGCCCATACCTTTAATTACCCTTTTAATTAGTTATGTAGCATGCATGTGACATTTATTTCTTTGGTTGTGAATGAAATTAGAGTGCTTTTGAACACACAAGTATAAATATTTAAGGAAGTATTAAATAAATTTATTATAGAAAATAAAATTAAAATAATTTTTATTTTGTGTGAAGCTTCATTCCAAAAGAAAAAATAGGTTGAAGCAAAAAAAAAAAAAATGAAATAGTTTTTATTAAATAATAGGGCTTTGAGGTGTCAATATGATATGCGCATGATAATCGTATTGTCGTGATGCGATTACAATTCAAATTACCGAACCTCCTAGTCCAGTATAGGATAGCTCAGATTGTCTCTCAAGGAATGCAATGGTGGATTGCAATCTTAGGATCAATTTATTGACAAATAGGGGTTTGAGTTTTTTTTTTTTTTTTTTTTTTATGTTGTAAATGGGGGTTTGTTGTTGAGTTGCTAAAGGTAAGAACAATGAATGGAAAGAAATGAAATTGACAAGAATGTAAACTAAACTACGAACATGAAGGAGATAATGACAAAGATAAAGTAATGCAAGCAATTAAAACATAACTAAACTAACCTACATTCGCAAAAGAATTCACGGAAACCTAAAGCAAGTCATTCTAATCTAATCTAACCTACGAGCATCTCAAAATCCGAATGAATAGCAACATCACTAACATTTAAACTCAAACTAAACAATGCAGGAATTAAACAAATTAAATTGCATTAACTAAAGTAGCAAAAGTAAGGTAATGGGAATTAAGACAAACACATTGCAAACACAAGAAACTAAAGGAAGCTCAGCACTAAAGTGAAGCAACTGTCTCTTCGATTGGGGTGTCTGATGTCGAACAATGTGAATCAAGCCTAGGAATCCGTGGAATTGCACATGAAGCTTGGAACCCAAAGTTCGCGGACAAACGATGGAAGGATGTGGTCCGGAGCTAGGAATCCCTAAACTTTGGTGGACAAAGGTGGAGCAAACAACGATGGGAACCCCCTCTTGTCTCTTTTTCTAGATGGATGGTGGCTCTCTGAAGAGTAGGGGACTAGAGCCGGACCTGAGGCCAATCTCATGAAGCCATTGCTTAAGGGTCCAAGATTGGAGGGGGCCAAAAAAAAAAAAAAGATATAGTATTATATATATATAATGTGTGGTAAAGTTTGTTGGGTAAGAAAATTTAAAAAGCCCAGACCCAAATTAAAATTGACTATACCAGTCGCAGTTGCCCAATGCATATGTTACTTATATAATTTTTATCAAACATTCAAGCTTGATTGATATTTTTGCATCCAAAACAGCAAGACGTGTGTTATTTAAGTGATTGGTGCTAATCTTTTACTTATAATTTGATTACATCACTTATACTTAGCATATTATGTGTCATTGAACTTATATATTTTACTTTATATTTTATAGGTTTAATTGAAAAAATTATTGTTCGTTTTAAGGGGCCCATTTTTAAAATTCGATATAGGCTAAGAAAATCTCAGGTACACTTGCGAATCTCTTTCGTTAGTTGAGAGCTGACTTATCATTTGGGGGGGGGGGGTCACGTCGATGCTCGCTGACACATGTTAACTCGCGTGACTTCGAGTTTTGACCGACTAGATGACAGACACAATCGTGGTTCGGAGATGGTTAGGAAAAGGAAGAGCTTGAGCATGATGAGGAGGACACCATGAATGTTGGTTGACAAATTCAACATAAATAAATTGCATATAATTCCCTTATTTGTATCCCTATTTTTCTCAAAAAAAAAAAAACAAGAGAAAGAAATATGAATATGGGAAAAAAATATTTTTTTGAAAACTCTTAGGGAGGCCATTTGATAGTTCTGAAAAAGAATGGATATTTTTGATAACTCTTAGGTTGGGGAAGGGGGAAGCTGGAATTTGTTTCCTTCTTATAATTTATAAAATGGTGTTTTCCGGTTCCGCCCTCCTTTTCCGTTTTCCCCCAAACAAATTTATTCTGCATGTTTATCTTGCCTAAAGAACGATGACTTCATTCCACTGCAAATCAAATCAAATCAAATCCAACACCAAATCCAAATTCAAATCGCAAAAATGAGTGACCACAGAAATCTGAGAAAGCGAGAAAGAGAAAGGAGATGGTTTGTAGTTTGTACAGATTGATTACCAGTGTAATACTCTTAGGCAGATTGATTATAGCGACAAGGAGAGATAGGGAGTAATCAAATAAGTAAGTGAGAGGCGTGGTGCATCCATCCTCCCTATTTTTCCCTCTCCGAAGCTCCTCGTCGAACTCATTTTCCAGAACTCAGTCGAAGGAATACCAACCCTTGCGCACCCCACCCAGACGCCTCTGCGTGACTTGACCGTGGAGATCTTGACTGACTGCAGCTACAGGACGAGTTCTCGCAGCTGGAGAGCTCAGGCTAGGGTTTCCGGAGCTCTTTGTTCGAGTTTGTGGCGGCCGAGCTGGTTGTGGCCGAGATAGGGTCCGCGGTCCACGATTTTAGTCCAAAGGCGGCTCCTTTTTTGTGTTGCGTTCGGGCAGGTGTGTGAAAAGGAGTCACTTTGCGGAGATTCAGTGCTTATTTGGTCGCCGTGGCCTTTTTCTTCTCAAATGCGTGGGGCATAGTTGGCCTCTTGATGATTTTCAGCCTTTGTGAGGGGGTTTGTGAAGCTGCTAAGCTTGGAATCAATTGAGTTTGGGTGTTTCGCAGGAAAAAAAAGAGTATATTATTATTGGGATTCAGCTTGGTTGCTTTGTCTGAGGTAACTGGGTTTTTTATTTTTTTTATTTTGCTCTTTTTCTTCTTTTACTTCCCCTTTTGAAGTTTGTCAGCCTTTTGGCTGTTAGTTTCAGCATCAGGTGAAGGAACTCTGTAGCGGTTGAGGTGAAGACTAGAGCATATATGTTTGGTATATGGAATGAATAAGCTTCAGGAACTTGAACCTTTTGAATATGCGCCTTTGTCTATTCTTCATATCGGATTCCTTGGATTTAACTTCAGAATTTCCCGATAAAAAGGTTTGAGCCTGTAACCCTAGTACCAGTATATTGAAGCTTTCTAACACATGGAATTAGAAGTTCAGCTTTTTCGATGAGGAATCAGCTACTGGTGAAGACATACGTTTATATTTCAAGGTCTGTGCCTAAATGGAGCGTGAGAGCCAATTTGAGATTGCTTCTGACTTTGGTTCTGTAGATTACAGAGTACATATTTTTTACTAAGAGAAAAAAACAATAGTGGGTTCCTTCTAGTAGAACCAGGCCCATTGCAACCAATTCTCTGTTGCAAATTGGAAGATTATTTTGTTGCATCAAGTGTTTCTCTCATGAAGTTCATTTTTGTGATGTGAAAAGATCAACTCTGATAGAAATTTTGTAGTCTCTTACTACATTTGAGTTTCTTCTCAACTGCCAGAGATGAGGCTGCCATCTTCAAATCTCACTGATCAGCCACTAGAAGGTTGCTCTTTATGTGAAAATCATGTCTTTTGCATTGTTATTATTAATTTTATATAATATATCTTGCGGATTTAGATCCATGCCATGAACTAGTTTATTTTTTCTCTTTATTGTTAGTAGTTTATTTTTTCTTTGGAGCTGTTTTTTAGCCTGTAACTTATACCTTGAAGCAAGGACTCTTTCCTTGTCAACTTCTTTTCATTCTAGTTCACAAAGAGTAATCGGTTAATGTTTTTGTGAGTTGCAAATGCCTATCCTCTTAATCTTTACTCATGAAAAGTTATAACAAATATATTACATTTTATTCTTAGTTTTACTTGTCTCAGGAAGTACTTTTATTGGTTATTTTTCTTTTCTTTTGATTGCTCTTTCTTTAAAATGTCTCTTTCTCCTTTGCTTGTTACATTTTTTTGTTGAACTACATTCCAATACTGGAAGAAATTTGTATGTATTTATCTTGCAACTTCTGGTTATGGAAACACAATGATTTAACATGACAGCCTTATTGGTAGTTAAACTGGAAAAGATATGGCTTTTTCTGTTTTAAGTTTCTCTTTGATTACTTTGTGCCTACTTGTTGATGACATAAAACTTAACATGCAGAATACCTTCCTCGAGTTATAGTCTAGATATCTGCAGTCAAGCTTATGTTATATGTATAGGCATAACAGCGGTATTTAAGGTAAAAATGTTGTAGAAGAGTCATCATCTGGCAGTAATTATCTAACCAATTCATATATTTGCTTTGTTATTAAGGTCAGCAATAATCATCTATGAACTTGCCCTACATTTTAGGCATCACCAGCAGATAAAGAAACCATGCACATTAACTTTTCGAACAAACATCTCCATATTGTTAGTATCAGTATTCTCTTATAGTCTATCAATCTGTTGAATTCTGATTCTTGCCGTTCGTGGATTTTCATGTGCAGAAGAATCACAGTGTCTGAATTCAGAGTTATGGCATGCATGTGCTGGACCTCTAGTGTCATTACCAGCTGTAGGAAGTCGGGTGGTATACTTCCCACAAGGTCACAGTGAACAGGTTGGTTGGTTGGGTCAGATTTATATCAAAGTTCTTCAACAAATTTTTTGAAACATGTCATATTATCTCAGGCATGTTCTTTAATCATTTCAGCTTTGTCCTCAGGTAGCGGCATCAACCAACAAGGAAATTGATTCTCAGATTCCCAACTACCCCAACTTACCTCCTCAGTTGATCTGTCAGCTGCATAATGTTACTATGCATGTAGGTTTTGTAGTATTCTGAAAATTTACATACGTGGATGTAACTATAAAAGATGTGCATTCTCATTTCTATAGGCAGATGTGGAAACTGATGAAGTTTATGCTCAGATGACACTACAACCATTGAGCTCGGTAATGAACTTGATGATCATGCGTTCTCCTTTCGATTGTATGAGAATTGTATTTTTAATTTGTATGCTCCTCATTTGTTCTAATATACAGCAAGAGCAAAAAGATCCATATCTCCCTACAGAATTGGGTGTCCCTAGCAAACAACCAACCAATTATTTCTGTAAGGCATTAACTGCTAGTGACACCAGTACACATGGTGGATTTTCTGTTCCTCGTCGAGCAGCAGAAAAAGTATTTCCTCCGCTGGTAAGTATTTGATGTATTATGCTGATTAGCTGCCAGTTTTCCGAATTCATATTCTGATAATATCTGCCTATTTGCCAATGAAATTTAAAGGATTATTCACAGCAACCTCCTGCTCAAGAATTGGTTGCTAGGGATCTTCATGGAAATGAATGGAAATTCCGTCATATTTTTCGCGGTGAGTTTGTGTTCAATCAACTTTAAATCTTTGTGAATGTTTTACGTTATGTTCTTCTTTACACATAAGATTATTCATGTGGAGATTGCAGATAGTATCCAACAATTGTCATACATTCTGTTTTGTTCCCCTCAGACATGCGTCAATACCTGCAAATTTTGTTTTATTTTTCATTATTTGACCACCAATGAATGGTATCTTCCTTCTTACCTGTTCCTTGTTCGAGACCATAATTTATATTAGTTGGATTTCATGTTGTGTTACTTTTGTGGCTCTGTTTGGCTTGATACTTATGTTTAAATGTTTTTCCCATCAGTTGCTAGGTTTTGTGATGTTGCATACAGATTTATCAATATTCATATGCAGGTCAGCCAAAGAGGCATCTTCTTACCACAGGATGGAGTGTATTTGTGAGTGCAAAAAGACTTGTTGCAGGAGATTCTGTTCTTTTTATCTGGTATGACCGTACTTTCTCTAGTTAAAAGTTTTGAGCATATCTATTACCTGCTCAAATTAATGAGTTTATTCTGATTTAGGAATGACAACAATCAGTTGCTTTTGGGTATTCGGCATGCTAATCGGCCTCAAACAGTTATGCCCTCATCGGTACTGTCTAGCGATAGCATGCACATTGGCCTTCTTGCTGCTGCTGCTCATGCTGCTGCTACCAATAGCCGATTCACCATCTTCTATAACCCAAGGTAAATGGAGTTCATTCTGAAAAATTATGTTTTTAATTTTATTTTTTTAAATAGAAAATAATATGTGCTCTCAGGGCAAGTCCTTCAGAATTTGTTATTCCATTAGCTAAGTATGTTAAAGCAGTCTTTCACATCCGTGTTTCTATGGGTATGCGTTTCCGGATGCTGTTTGAAACTGAGGAGTCTAGTGTTCGAAGGTGAGTTCCTCTTTGTTCCTTGATACTGTCTTGCCTGCTCATTAGCATATTTTTAGTTGTCAGTTTCTTTTAATTTTATGTAATCCTTCTTGCATAGTACATAACTTTGAACTGCCTCTTTTGGCTTTGCATATGATTCATGAAATGATTTGGTGTGGGTCTTCAGATACATGGGCACAATTACAGGAATCAATGATCTTGACCCTGTCCGGTGGCCAAACTCACATTGGCGATCTGTCAAGGTGACTATTCGCAAATATCTTGCTTTGGCTTTGTGGTTTGAGAGTGTATGCAATTATTTGTTCATCCTTGCAGAAGTGTAGTGGCAATAAAAGCATTGCAAATGGTTTTACTTTTTTTAAGTTTGTTATTTTCTGGTGCAGGTTGGTTGGGATGAATCAACAGCGGGAGAAAAGCAGCCTAGAGTTTCACTTTGGGAGATTGAACCCCTAACAACCTTTCCTATGTACCCATCTTCCTTTCCTCTTCGGTTTAAGCGCCCATGGCCCACTGGACTTACCTTCTTCCCTGGTATGCTTTAACGATGCTACTTGGGATGTTAAAAATTTCATCACCAAGATCCCTAACTGCTAGACCCATAATCTCCATTACCTAGTCATATTCCTACTAATTATTTTGTACATAACAATTTATATAGGTGGAAGAGATGATGAAATCAATATAAATTCACCTCTGATGTGGCTTAGAGGAGATGTTGGAAATCCCACATTTCAGTCACTGAATTTCCAGGGTGGTGGCGTTTCACCTTGGGTTCAACCCAGATTTGATACTTCATTGGTTGGTCTGCAACCTGAGATCTACCAGGCAATGGCCGCAGGAGCCCTTCAAGAAATGCCGACCACGATTCACACCAAACACGAATCTCCAGCCATGATTCAGTTCCAGCAACCTCAGAACACAACTAGCAGACCCAATCTCCTATTACCACTAACTCAGGTCCTACATCTCCAACCTCAAACACAGCAATCATATCTTCAAACCATCCAAGGAGGTGAATTGCAAACTCAGACTCAGTCTCAACTTCTTCAGCATCCTTTGCAACAAAGAAATTCATTTGCTGAGCAACAAGAGCAGCAACAAGTTCCACAGCATCAGCATAATCAGAATCTGCAATTGCAGACACCACAGAGTCAACAAATTCAGCAACAGAAGCTTATGTCTGGTTATCAGACCCTTTCTAATTTATCAGAAAATCTTCCTAAGCATTACTCTAGTTCTCAATCACCATCAACCACACCGTCCGTGGTTTCCCCATCTTCCAAGCTGAAGGATTTCCCTGATTCTAATTGTAATTCTGTTTCTGTATCTGCTGCTTCTCCCTTACAAAATATTCTGCATCAGTTTACAAGAGAAGAAACATCACAACTTAGTTCGCCAAGGTATGCTCAAGTAGTTAATTCCAGTCCGTGGTCATCAAAGAGAATTGCAGTTGAATCCATACTCCCTTTAGGAGCTCAATGTGTGCTTTCACAGACAGAACAGCTAGTTGCAGCACAACCTACTGCATCTTTACAATGTGTTACGTTACCATCATTTACCAGAAGGCAATGCTCAATGAATGATGTTGGTAACATGGACAACCAAATCCAGCATTTGTTTGGTGTCAGTGTCAACTCATCACTCTTGAAACCAAATGGCATTTCAAGCCTCAACAATGGTGAGAATGAGACTGATTCAATGTGCATGTCTTACTCCACATGCAATCTATTGAGTTCCTCTGGAAATGATTTCTCTTTCCATCAACCTATGGGCACTTCAAATGTTTTAGATGAATCTGGATTTTTGAGGACCACTGAGAATATGGATCAAACAAATACACAGAGTGGAACATTTGTTAAGGTGGATCTATCTTCTGTATTTTGAATTAATCTTGTATTTCTCTTATATGGAATTTATTTTAGTACATAAAAATTTGGAACTACAAAGCACAGCTTTTTGCATGTGTGCTGCTTGGTTTTAGCATGTATTCACTATGATGTGAACGATCACAGGTTTCAAAATCAGGGTCCTTTGGGAGATCATTGGACATTACCAGATTTAGCAGCTACCATGAATTGCGAAGTGAGCTTGGGCATCTGTTTGGCCTAGAAGGTCAATTGGAAGACCCTTTAAGATCAGGCTGGCAGCTTGTATTTGTTGACAAGGAGAATGATTTTCTTCTTGTCGGCGATGATCCTTGGCAGTAAGTTCTTTTAACTAAACATTGTAATACGATAATTCTCTTTCAAGCATTTTTTAACATATTATAAATTGACTTCTTAGTTTTCCTTGCCTCTGCCTTTGAACATTTACTGCCACTTATAGTGATTACTTTTAATTGTTTTCTTCTAAAATGTTTTTATATTTTTTTTAAGAATTTGAGATAGTCCTAAGCAGTTGTAGATTCTTGTTTACTTGGTAAGTTCATATTCTTTTAAAATGTGTTTGTTCCAGGGAGTTTGTAAACAATGTCTCGTGCATAAAGATCCTTTCACTTGAAGAAATGCAACAGATGAGCAAACAAGGTGTAGATCTGGCGAATTCAGCTCCCATGACTAGGCTTCAAAGTAACAACTGTGATGGCTATGTCAGTCGGCAGGATGCAAGAAACATTGGCACCAGGATCACATCAGTGGGGACCTTCAAATACTGAAGACACCACCATCCTCTCTTCCCATTATCTAGATACCCCTGGCCATTATTTTTGTTGCATTTAGGAGATGTGACTGAGTGTTGTCTACTTGATTTGTGTACCTTTAATGATTGTAACCTAAATGATATGCGATCAGAACCTTGATACACATGCCAAAACTCTACTTTCTTAAGACTCATTAAGCTAATGCGGGCTATCCCATTATTTTGTTTTGTCATACATGATTCCTAGAACTTGTTGGTCAATGCATGCTGTCTCTAAATTTTATCATATTATTCTGTACCCGGTGTCAAAGTATGGCGCACACCAGTGCTTCATATCCCATTACTCAGGTAACTAACTACAACACCTGCATCTGTATTTTGTTTTTGCACTGTAGAATTGTCTGACCTTTTCACTTCTCAGACTTGGAAGTTATAAATTCATTCAAGTATGGAATAAGTCTTTGGAGCAGAGACATGGTGTCAGCTTCTGCAACAGCTGGAGTCTGTCACATTCCAGTGTGGAGGACCACAGCCAGAAAAGTCAGAGACCACAACACCCCATGTAAGTTGGTCCCTCTCCAAGTGTGAATTGCACTCATGGCCTAGTAGGAAAGAGACTCTTCCTTTCTTGCAAATCAGAAATTAGTTTTTTTTTATATATATATAAGTAATCTAGGTATTTAGTTCTTTGAACCGATTAATTTTGGAGGTGACCGATCCGGCCCCGTGGAAGTTTTCCACTGGCCACATTCTTAGGTCCATCTAGACAACCAACATTCTTAGGTTCACTTTTCACTAGAGAGAAAATTTCCTACAGTGCGCCACAACTGAGATTCAAATCTTAAATCCCTTGATTATCCGTTAGAGGGCTTAGCCATCACACCATTATCCCGGAGGCATATTCTTACACTAATCCATGTATGATTTGTCCTCCCCACCATTATTTTTTTCTCACACATCCCTCTCACTGTCCTTTTCATGGAGATAATACATTCTTTAATTTTCAGTATTGCTGCCTTGCTGCAGGATTGATTAATGTTTGGTTGGTCGAGGTTGAGGTTGGGTTGAGATGACACAATGCCACTGGGACTTAAAAGTGGGAGCATGTGGCCTCCATTAACTCCCACTTACTAAAGGTATGGACATCTTCCTCCTTGGCATCTTCTTTCTTCCATCACTATTATGGTCATTCTCTCATCCCTTTCAGATCTACATTGGCCCCAGTGGTCTCAGAACTGGGCATGTGCCCTTTGACTACTTTGTTGGAAAAGTATCTTCTAGCTTCATCTAAGGTGACAGTAATAATCACTCGTTAGAATGGTTTATTATTATCCAGCGTTTGCAAGGAGCAACAGTTTTGCTGGATGATTGGTTTCTGTAGCCATAGTTTAATCTGATAAAAATGATGGCATTTTTTTATCAGATTAAATGATGTCGTTTTTTAAATATTGTTTTACTAAGTGATGGCATGTTTTTATCAGATTAAATGATGTCGTTTTTTAAATATTGTTTTACTAAGTGATGGCATGTTTTTTTCTTGGAAGAAACAGTATCTTAACTAACTGTGTGCATGGACAAGCAATTTATTGTAACATCACATCTGAAGTTATGCTATCCTGATAATTTTGTTTGCCGAATCAACCAAGATTTGAACCATCGAACAAATTAAGCACATCCAGGTATGAACTTTCAGGACATCAAACAAATCCTGTAAATTGTCTGTAGAAAAAAATCTTTTCGTTTGTTTGTTTATTTGATTGATTGATTCTTTTTTTCCTTCAAAAAAAGGAGATTCTGTAAAGAAAATGGCAGAATGGCAGAAGAAAGCTACGTCCATTTCACGGGATAATCATGTTATATTGCAGGATGAACCACTTGGAAGTTGAAAGATCATTTCTTTTGAGATATGCTACAAGTGACAAACGTAAGTTTGTGCGCAAATTTGCAGACACTAAAATAAAAAGTATTGAAGATTCGGATAGAGAAGATTATCAGAGCAGTTCTGATTGCAACGGAAGATCTATGAATTTCCCACAACAGAAGAACTCTGGGATATTTGGCCAAAAGATGTATCTCACCAGAGTCAGTTCAATTATACAATTGAATCAAGAAGTGTATATTCTCAAACAAATGATGGGGTATTCTATGTGAGAATTCTCAAATATGGTACCCATTCGGCAACAATTCCATCAAATCAAACCTTCATTTGAGACAACCAACAATAAATCCATCTTCGATAATTCAAATTACTTCGATTACGTCATTGAATTTGTTTGTTCGAGTTTCAATTTTGCATCAATAGAAAATGACTTTTCTTCTTTGTTCCCCTAATGAATTGATGAATAGAAAGAAAAATCAAGGTGTGCTTACCTCTCATTCTGATGAACCCATATACTAGTGGCTCCTGTAGTATAAGTAAATCTCACAACAAACAACTAAGCGCTTATGATTCACTATTCTCAGTCAAAGCTACCAACATTTGGGATAAATTTTTTTTTTCTAGCAATTTCCTTGACGACAGTGAAATCTGATTTGTCAATAAAATGCACTTGATTTGTAAGTAGTCTATCACAGACCAACCTAGCTTGCCATCTACGTCGCATGGAGATCGATGATCTTGGTGATGTTTGTGAAGAGGTCTCGTTAGAATTAGAAAAGAAACTAATTTCATTGGTTTCTTCAGCCATCAACTCATCTATTGAATCCATTATTCTTAAACAAAGTCTCATATATGGGAAGACGTGTATTAGTTCTGTAATGATGTGTTGGCATTTAATGTTTACAACATTATCTGGAAACTGGGAAGTTGAGGTTTACTCAAACTACAAGTAAAGCTTTATAAAGCTATAATGAATCTATCCAGAATAATCTCATGAAGGCTTGCATTCCTTCTTACAGTAATGATTTTTTTTGCAATATGTTCATTAGTGTACTGGTGAAGAACTTTGCGGGAAACTAGCTACGACTCCCATTGGGCTGGTAATATCGTTTAATGCTTGCACGCATGTGCTCGAAAACCCCATTAGAGTCTGGAATACATGTGGGAGGCTTGTCTGCAGATGGTTCAGCATCATGGCTTTGCTTATGCGAACAGAATGTAGATACTTAACCTTTTCTTCCTCTGCTTTCTTCTTTAGAGCTTCTAGTTTTGCATGCTGATTATCCTTCTCCAATGTCTGAAACGAGACCATCTCTTTGTCCAACCTGCTTTGGAGTCGGTCGGATCTCTTCTGCAGGTTAAGCTCTTCTGTATGTTGTCGAATTATAGACCGGAGGACCAATAAAAAGCTGTTAATTGCCTCAGCTGCTGTCTGTCAAGATAGAGAAAGAAAATGAATCGACATGCATAAGCTGAGAAAGGATGCTCACAAAATTTTACTTAGAAGATTCTTGCATTTATAAGAGGAAGGTTAAAGAACAAAATTAACTGTTTCAGATAGTTGATTAAGGTGCAATCAATAACTTGCCCAAGATTTTTTCTTTTTTTTTTCATGACCTCCAGTTGAATGATTAAATTCAAATAAGTCACTGCTAGAAATTGATCTTCTCTTAGTCTTTAGTAGAATGGAATACCAATGACTATAATTTTATCAATCGACTTTTTTTTTTTTAAAGAAACCAAGCTCATGAAGTAGAAAAGCTTACTGAGACATAGTTTGCTCCATGTCAATTTGATAAGGAATGGAAAATGTCATAATTTAGATGGAGAAGAACAGGATAAAATACCTTATCTTGTAGCCTATTAAGAACTCCCTGTACTTTATCACAAAAATCATGGATACTTGAGGTTGAACCCGTCAAGTTATTGGTTTCTGGAAGGCAGTCAGTCATTTTAACCCACTGGTTCAGGACGCGTATATACTCACGCTGACAGCGGAATAGGTTGGAGAATGTAGTATACCAGGAAGTCACCTCTGCTTCAAGCTGAGAGAGAGCATGACGACGAGAATAAGTTGTGGGATCATTTCCCAGACTATTGTCAAGATGATTCGCTTGCTGAGAAACACGGTCTTGCTCTTGGTGGCATTCGTACATTGTTCTCCACATCTTTACAAGCCTTTCAAAAAGAAGCAATTAACCCACAAACATAAATAAAGTTAAGAACCCTGCGAGTTGATTTCAAAAAAAAAACAAGAGCAAGAGGATCACTATTTTCTGTTTCTATATTGAGCCAAACAATGCAACTGAAAGGGTTCGATATTTGATTAAAAAATGAAAATTTGATTTTGCCTTTTTTACTAGTTTTTTAATCATACAATAAATTCAAATCTACAGGGTTCATTTTAGGAGTAGAAAGAAAGATGCTGAACTTACCCATCACAGAATCCAACCAATTGAGGAAATAATTCTTCATCCCTGAGTTTTGATATAGACAAACAGGTTTCATTTATTGACTCCTTTATAGAAATTATTCGGCACTGTAGTTCCTCAACATCAGATAAAGTTCTCTCAGTTTTTGACCAGTCATAATCCCCACCTTGCAACTTATCCAAAAACAGGAGTATCTTCTTGTGCTGAGATTTAATATTTTCCTCATCCTGAAAACAGAGAATGCATTTGATTACAATGTAGGAACACTGGGTAATGACTGGATGGGGAAAATCAAACACTGACAAAGATCTAAGATTGTTTTTTGCTTTTCCTTGTTGAAACCGGTCTAGGCTCCAACTGGTGTATAAATATAAAAAGACATGAGTTCCAACTATTTGGGGTATAGCTTGATGATCCTTATCCACCATTGAACTCTACAAAGGCTATATTGTTAATCAAATCTTTTATATTACTACTAGATATGTTTTTCTTTGGTGTTTATTAATCCCTTGTATATTCAACTCAAATTGATTCAAATTAACTATCTAATCTAATGACTATCTTTGACTTTGAGTATCTCCATGCTAGAAAAATTAAATGGAATACCAAACAAGTCAAACATAATAAGACTTATTCCACTTGTTAACCATTCCATTAATGCAACTGAACAATGAAATAGAATGTATCATCCTTTTGATCCTTTTCATTCATTCCCATTCTGATTTAGATTCTGTACCATTCAATCCTACCAAATATAAACTGAGTTTTGACTTTGACTAAGCCATCAAATAAAAAATTGTGGAATATTTGTGGAAATCAAACTAGAAGTGATTACTAGTTGCATTAGTTGATAGGCATAGATACATCTACTACTGTGAACATTTTTGACACCTGCTGTAACCTGTAAAATATTTCCCTATGGATGAGATAAGGGTTGTAAACGAACCAAACATTCATAAGCAAATTTTGTGATTGGCTTGATAAGAGCTTGTTGACGTTAATTCAATATGCATAAGGTCAATTAAATAAATAAAATTGAACAACCTATTAAACTACACAGACATTGAACAACTTGAACACATGTGATCATAGGTTGTGAAGTGTCGTGAAGAATGTTCATGAACAATGTCCACAACCATGTTCATCAACAGACCTCTTATCAAAAAGCGTCAACCAATCAAACAAGCTCGAATTAAGAGCTCAATAACATTGAAACAAACTAAACTTGAATCAAATTCGAACCAAGCTCAAGCTCGAGCTCACCAAAAAAAAAAAACTTGAATAATCATTTCGGCATCTTGGTTAATTTTAGATTCAACTTGGCTTAACTCAATTACCTCACTAAACAATCTTGTTATCCTTGAACAACACAAAGTTTGATCAGCTAGGCTTGTTTACAATCCCACATAAGAGAGCCAAAATTAAATAGGAATCAATGATCCTACTAGTTAAATGACCTAAATAAGTATACTTTATCATTTGGTGACACTAGAAAGTAAGTTCCAAGGCCATCATAAATAACAAAATTTTAGAATCTAATAAATATTTTTAAATAGAAGCAAAGCAGTGCCACAAGAAATGAAAGGATGAAACTAAGGCTGCATGAAAGCTTCAGTTAGAAGAGCTGATTTGAGATATTATGGAAGAACCAAATTTTTCTTAGACAAAATTTAGCTGCAAACCTGCTCTGACAGAGATGAGAATTTTCCACTATTGACAAACATTTATTTTGTCACTGATCTAAAGACCAGATACAGTAGGGTTCTGATACCTAGGTTAAGTCAAACATGGTATTCTATGGGGGAGGATTGTCATGAGGGGCTTGGGAACAAACAATAATGTTTTCTGTAGGTAAAAATTCTGTGCAATGTTATCTGCTAAACTTCCAACAAAACAAAACTGTATGGATAATGCACAATGGAATTTTCCCAGGAGTTGAGCTTTTAGCAAAATGTTTAAAATTGCAGTATCCATGGTCTGTGTTTGAATCCTAGCTTATTTATCTATTCTTCTGTTAGTCATGTGTTCATTTATGCTAGGCCCATTAAGTTGCTCTTTCTTGTACCTCAATCCACAATCTAATACTATTAAGTTGTTTTGCTTAAGCTGTCTGGCTTGAACATGAAGGAGAATGTAAACCCATATCAATAAATTGCATGATTTCCTAATAACTTGTTATTTTGAATTAATTAGCCAGAAAATCGAACCTTTAACAAGTGGAGAAGAAGATTTTATGCATTTACCTACAAGAAATGTTGACATCTTCAAGGAACACTTACCTTTACTTGATTGTAGAGTTTCTGCTCCTCAGAAAGGATTTTTTCCAGCGTTGTGCAATGGGTGGCAGACAAAGAAGAATTATATACATCTTGAGTATCTCTGTTAGAATGTGAAGATCTAAAAGACCAACTCCAAGACAGCACATGTACAACTTTGGCAGACTTGGAACTCTTCCCTGAAAATAGAGTATAAGTGGCATCCAACAAATTGAATTGACAGAAAAACTCAAATACGTATAGAAAAATCAACCACTAATTCCAAAACTTTTCATGAAAATTATGCCAATGAAAACTGGTTATGTCACTGATGGATATTGGAGTGCTCTTACAAAAGAATTCCCCATTGTCAAGTCATGCACGACTAGGGATTTACTAAAAATTGCATGCACATTTTTTTCAGTGTCAATATAACATGTAGACTATGAGCAGAGAAAGTTTTACATCATGACAAATGGGATCTATATGAGCAATAGCTAAAACATTTGATACTACACTAATGGATCCTTTTGTAGCAATTTGGAGGGAGGATTCTTAGAGAGTTTCTTTCTGTGTATGCAAGTTTTACATCATTTGACCAAGTGAATGGAGGATGACAAGAAATAAGAACAGGAAATGATAGTAAAATCTCTCACATAGCAACTCCATATAAGTATAAAACAGTATCTTACAAATTAGCAGAAATAAAAGAACTCACACTGATATATGTTTAGTATCACTTCCATTTGAAAGCAAAGACTCATTGGAGTCAAATCATAGTTCATTTTCTCAATCACCAGAACTTAGGTTAATGGCAAATCTAAGGGAGCGTTTTGTTTACATATTTTCTATTTTCATTTTCTAGAAAACGTAATTTTTCTAGAAAATAGTGTTTAGTTTGTATTTCTCATCTCTGTTTTCTAAAAAAAAAGGTGATAATATTTTCTAGAAAAATAGAAAATGTCTAAAAGTTATTTTCTATTTTTTAGAAAATATGCATTTTTTAGAAAATAAAAATAAAAACAAAGGTAACCAAATGCACCCTAAATGTTTTCTACATCAAAGCATAAGAATATGTAGATGCAGATCAACTATCAGACAATAGTGAAAAGGCCAATTATGCAAATGTATATTGACCAAGCATTGATTGATCAAAGAGGATTGATTACTTATCCTTGAATACCTTTTCCAAATCTGATTAACCTTTCAGTCTCTATTTCTCAAATATTTCAACTCCCTGTTTTTATTTCCTAATGGAACAATTGGATAATTTAGAAAGGCAAGAACATGATTCCTCAATCCTGAATTTCACATCATCTGTAAGAACAAATGAGATATCATTGTATCAAGTTACCTTTCTTTGCTTCAGAGTCCCCAGGTTGAAGGTAGCTCTGATTGGGCTCAAGAAGGACTGTGACATCCTTCCCACCAGCTGCAGCTTTCAGGAAATACTCATCAAGCTCTTTGGCAATTCCTGCCCATGTTTTCTTGCTCCTTGATACCGTCGCTGTTGGTTCTGTCACCTTGGTAAATTTGTTCACTGTCGACAAATTGTCTTCGGCCAATTCCTTAGATGGGTCTGTCTCTCTCGCCCTATTCATCAAAGCCTCCTTTCTTTGGATAAAATCATCCTCTTCGACTTCCTCAACAACCTCCTCCTCACCTCCAAACTCCGACTTGGGTTCTGCCCAATCGTCTTCTGGGGCAGCCGCACCAGCTCCTCCAGTCCGCATTGGAGATGACGAATCCGAGGAAGGTGAAGAACCCATGTGTTCACCGAAGTCCCAGTCCGGAATAGGAAAGGGAGGCGGAGGCGGCGGCAGAAACTCATCATCGTCGTCCGCATCGCTCGGATCCTCGACATAGAACTTCGTCTTCGTGGATTCCTTTGGGACAACACGTAAAAAATTGGGAGGCGGCGGCGAAGGCGGCAGTGACGCCGGCGGTTGCGGGGAAGGCTGCAATGTAGGACCAACAGGAGTAGAGGCGCCGGAAATCATCGACCCCACTTCGGTAAGCTGCCCAAGAGTAGCGCCAGTGTTCCTCAAGGACTGCAGGTACGCGATGAGAGCCGCGGCGAGATCGGCCCGGCATTTCATCAGCAGCTTAATCAGCCTCCGCCGCTCCTTGCACCGCCCCAACACCTCGTCCACCTCGACTGTAGAATAAGTGCACCCCATCCGCCACCGAGAAGGGATAAAAAAGATCCGATCTTGATCCCTAATTCTCGATCTAAATCATCGTAAAACAACTGCAAATTGCACGAAAATAGAAGGTTCACCAAACCATGGAAGATGAAAAAACAATCAACCCCATTCCCAGGATAAACCCCCAAATTATCTACTAGTCATCCGAGAGGGAAAAAAACAACCTTTCTGCGATAGACCGAGGCTTTAGCTAAGCGGAGTTGGGAAAAAACAACAGAGAGAAGACCAGAAAAGTAGGTCTTTTATCAATTCCAAGGAGGAATCTTTCTTATATAAGACGAACAAGAAAAGGAAGAGACAAGTAGAGAAGCTTCGGCAAGATGAATTTTTTTGGTCAGATGAAGAAGAAAATTACCAATTCCTCAAAAAAAATAGATGGAGTTGGAGAGATCGATTAGAGGAATGTGAATCAGACCAGCTCGCGAAGGACAATAGTCAATAGCCGTCGCCTTTTCCTCTCTCTTTTAAAACAAGTGTGTCAGGTAAGGAAGCTCATGCGCCTCTTTCTTTTTGTTATCCACAAAACCAGAAGCAGCCGACAAAATAACAAATATTTTATCATATATTAGTGGAAATTTGATACGGAACAGTGTGAGTGGTACGGTAAATGCAGTTAAAGTTAAAATAATGTGACTCTCAAAATCGGAGAGCACGCATATGAAGGGATCACCTTCAATATAGAGTCAACTCTTCACTGTTGATACGAGTATAACTTTAACATATATCTGATCAGCTTCAATGCCAATTGGATCCTCCCGAACTTAGCTCGTCAATTCACATATGGACACACTCCTAACATACACTTGGTCAACTCCAGTACCAATCGAATTCTCCATGACTCAACTTCTCACTTCTCATAAAGCACGACTCCCAACACATGTCTCAATCGGCCCAGTGCCAGTTGGATCATTTAGGACTTAGCTCCTCACTTTTTATATGAGCATGACTCCCAAGATACACTCGGTCAGTCTTAGCGTTGGGTGGATCCTTCATGACTCAACTTCTCACTCATCGTATGAGCACGACTCCTAACATACGCCCCAATTGGCTCAGTGCTAGTTGGATTTTCTATGACTTAACTCCCCACTCTTTATATGGGCATGACTCCCAACATACGCTCAGTCGGTACCAACGCCGATCGGTTACTCTAGGACTCAGCTCCTCATTGTTGGAGCAATCGTTGTGACCTAATGTTTTTGATGTTTGGGCAAAGTTTAAGTTAAAATTTATATTGTGTACTGATATGTGCTATGGAGAGTGCAGGTGTACATGTGCAAATGGTGAAAACCCAAGTGGAGGCATTGGCTATGTAAGTCCAATGGAGTAGCCTTGACAACATACGTCCAAGGGTGTAGCCTTGACAACATAAGTCAAGGGTGTTGCCTTGGCAACGTAAGTCCAAGTGTAGCTTGGCAAGTGAAGTCCAGGAGCACGATTTCTAACAAGGATGGTGACTCAGCTTGACGACTTCGGGTCCGGTGAAGGATGGAGCATCCGACGGACCGTAGACAAGGCAGCAAGGACATGACCGAGGGAAGCTCACTTTGAGGTATACGCAAAGGATTGCATTGGGGACGAGTCGCGGACTTGTATGCATCCGAGGGACGATAGCCAAAGGAAGATGACTTGAAGGCAAGAGTGTTAGGATCTTGTGTTTGGCTAGAGGGGGAGGGGGGGGGGAATAGTCTTTCTTCGAAATTGTACATACAAAATCGTTAGCGGAAGCAAAATACAAATAACACAATTGAAACAATGTTAACTCTTTTGTTTTACTTGGTCTCCACCTCCTTGAGGTGACTAATCCAAGACACGCACACACCCAATGAAAACTTCACTATCATCTCCTTCTCGAGCAAAGCACGAAGGTGGAGAAACCTTTTCACAAGAGTTTCTCCCTCTTACAAGATTTAGAAGTAAGATTTGAGGGAGAGAAGAGAGAAATCGCAATTCTTGAGATCACTTGAGAGAGAAAAGCTTGAAAACAACAAGTAAATGGTTTCAATCTGCAGGATCTTCTTTTATATGATTTTCCGACAACAGTCGACTGATGTCAGCACCAGACGACTAGTGGGTTTTAACGGCTCCAAGATCTTGCTAGATTTTCTGCATTTATGGTCCAACAGATACTTACCAGTCGACTGGTAGCATTACCGCTCGACTGCTCCAGACGACTGATGCTGTCGACCGCACTCGACCAATGTTTCTGTGAAGTTTTGAATTCATGGATCAGTCGACTGATAGGATTACCAATCAACTGCTCTAGGGGATTGATGCTGTCAACAACACTCGACCAATGTTTCTGTGAAGTTCTGAATTCACGGATCAATCGACTGGTACTAATACCAGTCGACTGATACGCCTGAAATTTTAGGATTTATCTTTCCCTTAGCCCAAACTCAACCTTTAAGC
>JBBPFQ010000025.1:4526483-4540219 GCA_037974815.1 Kaempferia elegans
CTTTCAAATGCTTGTATCGACAATATAATACAAAAATGGAAAGGAATATTTATAACATAGCTAAAATGAGAGAAAGAAAAATTAGGGGTTTTACCAAAATAAGATGTATTAAAGATGAATCCAATAAGGTAGCAACGATAGATGATGAAATAATGGAGCTAAGAGCGTGGTATTTTCATTAACTTTTTAATGAACGTTTAGGTGACCAATTTAGCTTGGAAAATTTAAGTAGATCAAGGGAAATTTTTATTGAAGAATTTACATTAAATGGGATGCAAAATGCAAAATCAGTTGAATTAGATGATGTTGGTATGAAAGTGTCTATGGAAGTAGAGTATTGAATAATTTATGAAGTTAATGAGCTATACTATGAAATTTAGAAAAAAAATTAAGGAAGAAAACTAAGGTGATAAAAAATTAGTTTAAATTAATATATGAAAGGTCGATAATATAAATTATACCACTAAAAGTGCAGCGACTATCCTATAAGCAAAATGCTTGATTTGTAATAAAGTCATCGTTTACTAGTAATCATCCAGTGGCATGTTGTCATTCAACATATTCTAGCCTAAGACAATGTGTATAATTATTTCCTGTGAATGTGAACACTAACACCAATACTCATTTTATTCATCAAAAGCAATACTGTATACAAAACATTATGAAATACCATCTACATATAGCACCAACCATAAATATACATGTACTATATAAATTATGAACATGAATAATCACATATAACAAAGGTTTAAAATATCGTTTTGTGTCAGGTGAAACGAGCCAAACGGGTGAAACTTACCGTTCTGCCCACAGCCTGGCATGCAGCCGACACTGGCACCGTGGACTACCGCTGGGTTGACCCCAGCGACCTTGGCGACTCCCGCATGGTTGCGGAAGCGCTGCGACCCCATAGGGTCATGGAAGCGTCGCGAATCTGCGGTGACCCCCAGGGGGTCGCGGAGGTGCAGCGACGTCCTGACCATCCCCACGGAGGCGTTGCGACTCCCTAACGACCCTCGCTAGTCGTGAAAGCGCCACGACGCCCTGTCGACCCTGCGGGGTCATGGAGGTGCCTCGATAACCCTCGCGGGGTCGCGAAAGCACTCTGCGACCCTCGCGAGGTCATGACGGAGATGTGCGCGCCCCCGAGCATGAGGCGACCTACGGAGGGATGTTTAAGTTTTAATTAAAACCTAAGAAATCAAAAAAATGTTACATTAATAAGTTTAATCAACTCCTCATTGTAAATGAGATAATTTAAACAAATTTAATCAACCCCTAATAAATTTATCCTATTATCCTATTAATTTAACATATATATTTTATTTTTTAAAATTTTAAAAATATATAATAAAATTTACATTTATATTTATTTATCATATCAAATATTAAAATCTTGTATTTTTTAAAAAATTATATATATATATATATATATTAAATATTTAAATAATTTTTTATTTTAAATTAATATATTTTATATTTACAAAAAATACTGAAATCATACCAGTATGACACGATACGATATCGAAACCGTATCATTCCAGTTCGGGACCGAAACGTCGACACGGGTCGAGATTTTAAACATTTAGCAAAAAAGGTGGAATCCGCCACCCTAGCGATCCCATGAGATTGTAAACCTTGCATATACACATTGTGAAAACAAAAGTACACGATAAAATAAATCATACTATGTAAAGCATATGCAAATCATCAATATCCTTATTAGTATGAATAAGGAAGCTATATAAATATAAAGGGAGCAAAACAAACCATGCAAGACAAATAAGGTAAATTGAGTTATTGTAAGACTTAATTTCATGAAGGCCAGCCATGAGAAATGGTCCTTTTGACAACTGTCATCAATCCACCTCTCTACATCATGAAATAACACAACTGTCACATAAGTTTACATTCACAAACCAACTCATTCCTTGAAATTATCACATCCTTTATACTCAATTAAAACACCTCTATACCTCAAAGAAGCCATCCTCAAGAAATACTAACCTCGATCAATCAATCAATTTAGACATGCTATCATAGTTAACTACGTCTTCAATATTTCCTATACAATTTGCATGAACATTATCAATCATATAAACTATACTGAAAGATAAACACACTATTATGCTTCTATAATCATAGAACCTATTGGATCAAGAGACTCTGGGGAAGGGGGTTGTGAATAACGTAATCAAAGTTATTGATCTTCCTCATCTCTTCAATTTATTAGTTTCACAAAGGAAATAAATAGAAAAATAAACACAAGAAACAAGCACACTAATACACGAACTATTTTATGTGGTTGGGAACTCCTGGTTCCTACTCCACTTACACTTCTAAAGTCATCATTATATTTTCTCCTCTTTGGACAATAAGACAGAAATCTCTTACAACAAATACAAAGAATATAAAAATACAACTAAATAATAAAATAATGCATGAAATAAAAATTACACAAAAGAACATTACTTGCTTTTGGTTGCTGTGTATTGCTCACAATGGCCTTGGAATGCAACTCTCTCTAGAATTGATCCTTTGTTCGAGCAACCTTCCCTTCCTGTTTATAGTTGCTTTTCAAATGCCATCGGTCGATTGGTGATTGTTGATTAGTCGATTCCGCTAGTCTTGGATTTTATTTACAACAACTCTTATTTGATCATCATAGCCTTGAGTCAACTATTTGTTGATAATCTTATGACTACCTTCATCCATTAATTAGCTTTATCAATCAACGAGATATTGCATGTCAATTGACTCATCCATGATACATCGCTATTTCATTTGGATCCAGACCTGAGTTCATCAGCTCACTAGTTGCTTATTATCAATCGATTTAATTGTGACACATCATTTGTTTTGCTTATCTCCTGATTAGTTCATCAATCAATCAGACTTGATGAAATTGAGTCTGAATCCTTTAGGTCACGATCTTGCCTTTCTCATTAAGTGAACACATCATCTATTGACAAGTAATACACCATTAGTTGACCAAGCTTGAGTTTATCGCGACTACCTTATCTGTTGATCGAATCTTTTGTTGAAATCATTTGTTCATTTTGATTGCTTTACCCATATTGGTTGCCTATTTTACCCCAAATCTGACTAAACCATAACTTCATGGTTGTAGGTTCTTCATGGTTGTAGGTTCATCTGACAATTAACATTGATTCTAATCACACTAGGGTTGAAAACATGTCATACCAAGAGACTTCATGTCTCCAAAACTTCCTCATATGCTTAATATGATCTTGACTAACTATGGCTTCCAATGTCTATAAACCAATTATTTGAGACTTTCTCCATTACCCAACACTAGTCACTCTCAACTCACCTGGATTTCCACTTGCCCAGTTTTAGGTGAACCTTGACCCGTCATAACTTCCACTTGCCTAGAGTCCTTTAGACTTCAACCTTGCCTAGGGTTCATTCGTCTAGGACTTCAATTCATGCCAAGCATCCAGTCATACTCGAACTTCCACTTTCAACACTAGTTGGACTTCGCCAGTGGCAAGTGTCTAGTCTATTTAACTCACCTAAACTTCCTATCAATCAATTGTCAGATCCACTTGGACTTTTTCCCTTGCCAACATCCGGTTGGACTCTCCATATCTGCCAACACCAGTTAGTCTTTAACCGATGACAAATGTCTAGTTGATCTCAACCCATTTAGACTTCTACTTGATTCCTCATCTTCAATCATTGAACATATTGCTTAAATATCAAAATCCTATGTCATGGTCAACTTTGACTAGGGGTTGAATGCCCTAACAATTTGTTTCATTTTGATGTTTGATAATATGTTTAACCTAAGCTTATCTATTAGCCCAACTTCCTCACATTCTAAGAAAAGCCTAAATGAAGATTTTCTAATTTAAACTCTTTATACCCCCCCCCCCTAATCTTCCGAATCCAAGTCCAATATCTATGCCAAATTCTAGATGAAGATTCTAGAACCTTCTATTCTCCCCCTTTGACATGTTATCGAAACCCAACCTTGAGCTTATCACTTCATCAAGGTGGGTACCTCTTCTTATTCCAATCTTATTTTCTCAACTCCTTTCCCTTTCCCTCCTAAGGAAACACATTTTCTGAGTATCTCTCCCCTTGAGATCACACCATCAATTATTTCGAAAAACTAATCTCAATGCAACCAATGAAATATCTTGACTACTTGAAACAATTGTTATAGAAGAAGAGTGTTTACAAATTCTTTGAAAAATGCAGTAAAAATAAAACTATTTTAAAAAAATCTTGTAAAGACTCAAAATTATATTAATGGTGGAATGCCTTTTTAAGTGTCAAAAGCACGTGTAGTGGAAATGTGGTTTTTAAATGACTTGCACAATAGAGTGGTTCAAAAATTGACATTGGTATTTAATGTGGTTCAAAACTCTTATTTTACTCATAAGGTGAGTTGCCCTTTGAAAACTACTATTCTTTTCCCTTTTCGGAAATCTTTCGAAGGCAAAGAAACTTTTGTACAAAGCTAGTAACGATAGAAGAATAATGAGGAAAAAAGGAAAAAAAAATGAAAAAATCCTCGGTAAGAATAGTAACAGTAACAACAACCAATCTTTATCCCACCAGGTGGGATCGGGTATATGAATCCTTCTATAATATTGGGCTTGATCCCCTACTATATCATCATTTATATTTAAATAAATTTTATCTTGTTTTATTGTTACTAACCAAGTCTTCTTTGATCTTCCTCTTTTGATATGCATATTTGTCATAATTTCACATTGTCTAATTGAATCATTTATTGATCGGTTAAATATATGTCCGTATCATATTAAAAGTGTCTCTCGGAGTTTTTCCTCAATATGTGCAACCTCAACTTTCTCTTTAATATTCCATTTTTTTATCCTGCCCATCCTTGTATGCCCACATATTCACTTTAACATCCTATCTCTGCAACTATCATATTTTGCTCATGTGCACGAGTCATAGCCTAACATTTAGCTCTATATAACATAACAAGTTAGTAGTACTTTCATTTAAGTCATAGAGATATTTTACGATCACAAACAATACCTAACGCTGCCTAACCATCCCGATTGTATTCTACGTGAGACATCTCTCAATCCCTCAATCTTTTTGCAAAAATGATCATAAATATTTAAAACTCTCCGTTACAGATAACTCGCCATCTCTTATTTTAACAATTGTCTCATTATGTCTAATATTGCTCAACTTATTCCATATATTCTGTCTTTACTATGCTAAGTTTAAAACCTTTCACTTTTAGTATTTCTTGTCAAAATTTGAGTTTAACATTTACTCTTTCATGTGTTTCATCTACCAAAATAATACCATCTACAAACAATATGCACCATGATATTGTATCTTAGATGTGTCGAGTTCGTCCATGATTAGTATAAAAAGATAGGGATTTAGAGTTGATCCTTAATGTAACCCTATCCTTGTAGGAAATACTTTAGTTAATACGTTTGGAATCTTCATTTTTGTCATTATATCCTCATACATATTCTTAATTAGTTCAATATATGCTAAGACCTCTATTTTCTAGAATTCTTTATATAATTTATTTATACTATGTGTAAGTTGTTTGAGAAAATGTATAACTTCTATTGTCGACATTCCAAGTATAAATCCAAACTGATTTTTGTCATTGTGGTTTCCTTGGTTTTTTTTTCGGTTACTCTTTTTTAAAGTTTCATGATATGACTTATTAATTTAATACCCTTTAATACCCCTATAGTGAGTATAATTTTGTATGTTTCTTTTGTTCTTATATAAAATAACTAGAGCACTTACCCTCCACTGATTAGACTTTTTTTTCGTTTTTAATATCAGATTGAATACTTTATAAGTCATTCAATACCTTATTTCCCTTGGCATTTTAATATCTATATTGGAATATCATCTGGTCTAACTACTTTTCCATTGTGCATATCATTTGAAGCTTGTTCTACTCTTGAATTTTGAATTCTACGATAAAAATTTAAATTTCTCTACTCATTTAACCTACTTAAAATCACTTAAACCTTCATTGATAAAAATATCTCTTCCATCTTCCATTACTCTTTTATTTCCTCATTGTTTAATAATATCCTATTGCATTCATCTTTAATACATCGTATTTGGGTAAGATCTTTTATTTTTCTCTCTCTCACTTTGGCTATTCTGTAAATGTCTCTTTCTTCTTTTGAATCTAATTTTTGATATAAACGTTCAAAAGTTTCATTCTTGGTTTCATTCACTGTTTTTTTTTGGCTTCATTCATTGTTTTCTTGTCTAATGGATACTTTTTAAAGTTTTCCTTACTCTTATATGTGCTTTCTTAGCTATTCATTATTTCCTTCACTTTCTTCTGCACTTTCTCATTTCACCACTAAAATTCTTTATTTAGTGGTGCATGTCCCTTTGACTCACAGAGTATACTTTTGGTTACTATTTTCAACGTTGATACAATCTTATTCTATGTCGTATCCGAGTCGCCGTGTATTTCTCCTAACAATTGTAAAAACAAAGGTGAAAAATTGCAAAATAAGAAATACTGCAATGAAGAACTTGGATATTGCAAAATCTTGCTATACATGGAGCACTTGTTGCTATTTCTTGAATGTAGTAGAATGTATTAGGAATGCTTTATTCAAGCTGCCTTTGCTTACTATTTATGGAATCAGATCAATCATCATCAATCAACTAGTTAGTGTTAATTAATCGAGTGATCCACTATTCTCGGATCTTATTTGCAACTAGCCTTGTGTGATTGTTAATGCTTCTAGGCAATTGTTACTTGGATGTTAGTCACTATTCTGACATCAGTCGACTTGATTTGACTCTTTGTTGACTTTGCTAAATCAATCTTTCACCATCCTCCGTTCCACCTGATTTGGATTATTCATCTGTTGACAAGTTTATTAGTCTACTGAACCAGATAAAATTATAACCGAATTATTTGGATCATGATCACGATGTGTTGACTGTATCCTTTGTCAACTCTGTCATTTGCCGAGTTATGTCATGAGTGAACTATTCCTTAGATCACGACTGACCCAAATTTAATGACAACTGATTTCTTAGATCATGACTATGTCATCTATCTTCTGTGTTATTAGTCAACTATGCCTTTGTTAGTGGTTGATTGGATCAAATCATATCCTGTTTAACGTTTATTTTATTTGAACTGAGATTTACTTTTAGTTGATTGGACCTGGAACATAATACCGTCTATTGTAAGTCTTGGTTAACCATAAAATCAGTTGTTTGTTCACTATCTGCAGTCGATTGATCCGTTGAGTTTGACCTTGAAACACATCTTCGCCTAAGTAAGAAAGCTACTAAAAGAATTACCTTCTTGACTTCTTCCTCCTTGACTTACTAATCTTCATCATCTGCCAAGTTCTTCACCATATGTTTTTGAGATAAGATGAATTGTCAGATAAAGTGATGGTTGAGCTAAAACTACATTATGATGGCTAGTCTGGCCAGTAACAATTTTACTCTGGCCTGTATCATAAAAGTATTCTAGGCTAATCAATATTTGATGCCATCCTACTAGATTTTTCACTTTTGTTCTGGTGTGTTTTTATTCAAAGAAATTTCAATTTTGTTGAAAACGTGTTGACGGAGACTTTTATCTCATAAAGCAATTATTTGTTCATCTTTTTAAAAGGTGATGTCTATGGTTTCTTCATTTTGAAGAATAGCAACGTTTCAAGCAACGCCCTGGAAACAAGAAGGGCCAAATACTCCATTGCACTCCAATCTCTCTTACTGGAAGCGATACTTGAAAGTCCTGCTAAAAGTGACGAGCAAAACCTGCCAGGTTTTATTTATTATCTACAGCAATTACAATTACATTCTAATTAAACTGGCGAATCTTTCCAGCTAAACCTCAAATTATATTTGCCAATCTGAGTGTCTGAAGTCTATCTGCAGTTGTGCGTTAGTGTCCACCGTTGGCCCTTATTTTCCAAAAATCCAAGGGTCCATCTGGCAATGCAACACCAAAGACATGCTCCTCAAATTACCACGGAAGGCTCTTTTGTTCCTTTCTCATCTTGTTCAAAATTTTGGCGAGGATGTTCCATGCCAATCGAGCTACCTGACTGCATCTAACTAATTCGTTAGGTGTTTCGTTTTCTTTGATCTGAGTCGCGAAGCCATTGTAGCACTTTCAGTGATGTTGATTAAAAACTCTGAGAAACCCTTGGCCTGCAAATTTGCGTCTGTAAGCTAGACAATGCGTGTCCGTGGAATACTCGAATCCAATGTCCTTGGAATATGGAATATTTTGGATGAATCAGAACGCCATTTAATGCTTTTCACCCTGAGTAAGATCTGCAATTGAGACATTTTTACAGGGGCAAGGAATTATAATCCCAGCTCCATAACTGAGCCATCTACCAAACCATGACTGCATTCCTCAGCCATTACCTGGAATAGAACATACTGTGCCCCAAGAGAAACAAATCTCTTACAAAAATTAAAGCACGCCACGCAGATTACTTGAGTTGGGAGTGGCGCTCTAGAATTTAACATTGAAAGCAGTGCAATTTAACATTGACTTTCTGAACATGAAGGTTAATCATCCGCTGCATACAATAGACATTACACACTAGTTGTGAATTTTTAAATTGGTAAGGCTACTCCTAATAAATTTCCCTGATAGCTAGTTATGTTTCTTGCTACAAAATTTCAACTAGATATCCATAAGAAATGTATGCAAACTTGCTTGATTAGTCAAGCTGGGATATTATATTTGCTTGCTTTAAAATATATCATGAGTAAGAATACTATTAATAATGGTAATCGCCCTCCATAGGAAGTTGCAAACGATTCCAAGGATATAAGTTCCTATTAAATTTGTTAAGAATAAAATCCTGTAGTCCTGATTAGGCCTTCTTTAACACCAAGTTGAAAGGCCAGCTCGAGCATATAATAGTGAACTCCATGCATCCAAGGATTTTTTCAGGCCTTCGACAAGTCACTCTTGAAAGATACGTAGAAACCTTTTAAAATATTCTTTATAAGATGAATAATGATGTTAAGAAGATTAAGGCTTAAGGTTACACAAAAGAGCTCATAATATTAAAGTAAATAAGATCGAATGCTAACTTTTAAATGCTCCCCTTAGTCTTTCTTATATAGCTTTCCCATGTCTACAGCTTTAGTTCCAAGTCTATTGTTGTCGCTAATCAATTGATTGGATCTATCATTAATCGATTGCCTTTTTGAATGCAATAGATCCTAATCTACTAATGCCTATCTGAATAAATTGTTCTTTTGTAGCCCTTAGGTCTTTTGACCATTGTCATTCAATTTGTCAGATTAATGATTATCTGGAACTTTTTTTTTATTATGTCATTAGCTGGCTTAAATTTGTCATCAGTCCGCTGATGTTAGATCATATCAGATAAGTCTATCTCTTGTTGCTCAACCACGAGTAAAAGCACTCATTGTGTTAGTTATTTTTTGACTGGATTACTGGGTCAACTCAATCATCATTCGTTGACTGTCTAATTAATTTAATATAACAATAATAATTAAATCTTATCCCACTGTATGAGATATCTAAGTATCTACTCAACTTAATTATGAATAAAAGTATTATATTCATTGAATAATCATTCTTAAGTTAAGAACTTGTTGAATCAGCTGTTAGTCGATTGAAGATTTGTTTTTAAATCAATTCGGATTGAATTTATTTTTTCGACACTCCAGGACTATACTTGCGGCTGCTGTATCTGTGCGGATCAGTGTGGCCTGATTTCTGATGAGCAGGAGCGCATGCAAGATTTTATCCACTAGCACAGTGAATTAATAAATCAATAGAAGATCCTATCCCCAAAGTTGGGATGTTTTCATAAATTCCGTTCCACCATAATAATATGAATGATGGGCCTGCAAAGCAGAAAGTGACTTCCACTGTACTCTGCTTCCACTATCTTCTGTTTGGTTTCGTGACGGATTGTTTCATTAAAATTTAGCTTGCTGTGCTCCAGATTAAGTGGGTAAGCGAATGGCTAGCAGAAAACTCAGGTCATCCTATCGTAAAGTTGGCCTACCAATTGCCGACCTGCCTTCTTGCAGTAAGAATGGCAATTCTGTAGGACACCATTAATAACTATGTTTCAGGTTGAAAGTGGAGATAAATGCTCTAGTCGATTAGCCAGAACTAGGATAAGTTCGATCCTATCCATCAGGAAAGTATCTGATTATGTTCAGGTGTCCTGATAGGTAGAATCGAACTTACCCAAAACTAGCTTCCTAATTCAGATTCTTACCGTGATGTATATATAATCACCAATCAAGAAGGAACACAAGAAAGTTGACATACAGCTTCAAATTCTCTCTCGGATGAACTTCAACACGTGCAAATCATATTAGTGAATCAAGAGAGAAGAACATCGTGAATCCAAACTGCCAGCGCCAGACATCCTCCACAATTTGAAGATGTTGCATGCGAGGCAATGAATGCCGCTGCAGACTTATGACTCAGAGACTTGGTAGTAGTAAAATCAAACGAGATCGAACTAAAATTGTGACTAATCAGCAGGAATTTTCAGTGCTGCGCTCTTGTGATCAATCAATCAGCAGGAATTTTCAGCGGCGGCAACGGCGGCGGCGGCAATTGTCAACTGCGGCGGCTGCTGATCAGAGGAGTGGACGTTCCTCCGCCAGAAGGCCCGCCGCCACCACACCTCGAAGCCCCTCTGGATGTTGGGACAGTCGTCGCCCGCGTTCAAGAAACGGTCGAACCAGGAGAGAAGCACCTCCTGCTGCATCGCCAGCGGGAGCGTGAGAATGGTGTTGGCGAGGCCATCCTCGATGAGGTGGCGGTCGAGGCCCTTGCACGCCCTCCGAATCCAACCGAAGTCCTCGTAGAAAGGATCCAACCACGTTTGCAGCAGCAGGCACCGCGTCTCCTTGGACACCAGGATGTGGCCTTTTCCTATTCCCACGAACAGCCGCGCTGTCACCCGGCTCACCTCGTACCGGTGGATCGCCGGCACCTGTGGATGGAGCTCCGACAGTTCCGCCTGGCACGCCCACGTCCGCAGGAAGTCGTCCCCGATCTGTCGATCGATCAGGATGTCAAGGATCCAATGGAGGTTATCGGCCTGCCGGGCGATCTGGGCGGCCTCGGCGAGGTCGGAGGCGGCCGCGCGAGTGAAATGGTAGCGGAGGGATCGGAGACAGCCATCGCAAGCGGAGTAGAGAGAGTCCTTACTTAGGTCCCCGTTACCGCCTCTGCTCGCCCCCGGGCCGTCGCCCTGCAAGGGGGTGCTGTTGCTGTTCTCGCGGAGCATCTTGGAAACAAGCCCTTTCATCTCCCGCCTCGCCTTTTCATCCTTGCCTTCCAGGACCACATGGAGAAGCCGGACGAGGACCTCCTCGCCGCCATTGCCCTCGTCGGCGACGGCCGCGGGGGCAAGTTCCAGGGAGACCCTCTTCAGCACCTCTCCTGCGCTCGAACTCTCGATGTGGAGCTGTGACAGGAGCGACGCCACCTTTTCCTCCTCGTCTTCCGCCCACGGCGCAGCTTCCAAGTACTCGAGACAAGATAAAACCCCCGCATCGAACGCGATCGCCGCAGACACCTACCGAAATTTTCAAAATTAGTCAGATCCATGAACAGAGTGACGCGATGGAGGATGCAGGCAGGAAAAAGCGGCACCTTTAGGATTCCTAGGACTTTCGACACATTCTCCCTCATGAGGCGCCGGCGAAGGTCTCTGCAATACATGAGGCGGAGGGTCTCGACGTAGATCTCGATGTCGTCGCAGTCGGAGATCTCGACTATGTGCGGAAGATACCGCTGTTGCTTTGACCAACGGTCGGATAGCTTGGTGGCGAAAAAGCGGCTGTGAGCGACGAGCACCTGGCGGTGGACATTGAGGGAGATGGTAAGCCCGTCGATGGAGGTAAGGGTGAGGCGGACGTCGGCGGAGTCGGGATCGTTGAGCTGATTCCCCGGACTGCAGCTGTCGATGATCTCAGCCACGCGCTCCTGAAGGAGGAGATAGCGTTCCTGGGCGGTAGCAGGCAGGGAGGCGGCGGCGGCAGCAGCAGCAGTTGCGCGGCCAAGAGGGTTGGGAACGGCGTCGCCTAGGGAGCGAGGCTGGTAATCCTGCTCGTTGGTCATCATGTCGAACAGGGTGGGACTGGAGCGGCTCTTGTCGAGGGGCGGAGGCGGCGGAGGGGACATGGGGTTGAGGAGGCCGGCATTGAGGGCAGAGTTGAACTTGGTGTAGCTGGAGGGGTAAGGACCATAAGTGGTGGAAAAGGCACCCGCCGGGGCGCCGACGGGGGAGGTGTCCATGAGCGCAGGAGAGGACGTCGGCTCCTGGAGAACGTGATTCACCGAGCGGTCGCTGCGCGGGCGAGGCGGCGAGGAGGAAGCAGCAGCTGTCGCCGTGGTCCAGCACCAAGGACCGTCAGAAGAGACGACGTGGGGGGCGGCGGCGGCGGTCTCGCGACGAGTGCATCCCTCGCCGTTGGATCCGGAGTTAGCCTGCAGCTGCCGTCGTTGCGTGGGTGACTTTTGTGGACGCTGGTGGTGGTGGCGGCGGCGGTGTTGGTGTTTGTGATTGTTAGAGGAGGAAGCGGCCATCGGGAGCGGGGCTGCCATAACTTGTTTAACCCGTCCTCGCCCCTTCCGCGCTTGTCGTCTTTTGATGAAAGCGAAAGGAACGGGATTGTCGTCTCCGTAATCGAGGAAAATTATTTTTAGTCAATTTTTATATGTTCACATTTCTTCGTCAATTAATTATTTAATCCTAGCCACAATGCGCCTTCCGTGGATCATCTGCTTGATGGTGAGTGGGGATGCAAACAGCAGATCAAATGGTCTGTTCCATCAAATCTCTTGTCCCCATCCTATTAATCATTTTAATTCACCGCCGGTGACCTCTGACCACCGATTCGGTCAGAAGTATACCTTCAAGAAAAGGTAGTTTGGATCGTTGATGGATATCTCTCTGGATTTATTTTTCTGATATAATTCTGATCGAACCGGCGGTCAGAAGCCACTAGCGGTGAGTTGAAATGACAAGTAAAATACAGGGATAAAAAATTTTATGAGATAAAATATTTGATTTTTACAAAGAGACATCAATGAATGCACAGAATTACGGTTGGTTTGGGTCGTGGAGTGGCAGGAAAGGAGCGTGTCTAAATTATGATTACGGTGAGTCTGTGAATTCTGATGCTGCGGAGCTTTTTGTCAGCGGAAATGCTGGCCCAATTGATGTCTTTCATTGTAGGTAATATATATATATATATATATATATATATATATATTTAAGTAAAAGGAGATAAATTATATAATCAATTTACTTACAGTCTATCGTTAAGATTGTCGTAAAACTATCATCCTGAAGAATGTCTACAGGTCAATAGAATTTGTTTCATCGTGCTGGTGGGGATCAAGTGCTGGTTATGGTTGGAAGGCTCATGCCCATTTGAGAAGGAAGAACACAGTGGATTGGATAACAAACCCTAGCTGGATTGCTTTCTACATAACAAAATTCATTAAGTATATATATTCCTATTATTTGTCGGAGTGTGGGGATCTATCTACGCTTACAAACATGTGTATTCTAATGCCAGCAATTAATGTGATGAAAGCATGGGAATAAATCTTATAATCTGTTTAAGCTTGAAGGACGGATGAAAGAAAATATGGACTAAACAAGCTCTTAAGAGAATGTCCAGTACATACGAGTACAAGATTGGAAGATCTTTTGAGAATATATGGG
>JBBPFQ010000025.1:4541645-4557644 GCA_037974815.1 Kaempferia elegans
TCAATTTAAGTTTGTTTGATTGTTTGAAACTTTTGTTTGTTTGATTGGTTATTGAGTTTGATAATTCAAACTTATTTGTTTATTTTATTTTATTTGTTTATTTAGCATGTTGATAAGAATTTTATTAATAAACATGGTTAACGAACATTATTCATGAACGTTAACGAACTAAACACATATGTGTTCAAACTTGTTTATTTGGTTTAACGAGCTGTTCAAGCTTGTTTATTTAATTGATTTAGTGTATATTGAACAAACATAAACAAGCTTTTACCAAGCCGAATACTAAGCATGTTCACGAACGTTTGGTTCATTTACAGCCCTAAATTTGAGATGAAGACCATCTGGGTTGGGAATATTGATGTCAGCACATTTCTTTAGACAACCAATAGCAGACTATAAAAAGGGAGATAAGAGGGGAGATAAGAAACCTTGGAACTTTATTTCCTTTTCTTGCAGCCTTATATATCATCAGAATTCTGAATTACATGGGAAAACAAGAAGGTTATAAAAGTTCATATTGATGGAAAATTACATTCATAATAAAAAAACTTATCTAACTTTCTAGTAGATAGGTTATTCTACTTCAAAATGTAGGATCCAAGAAGAACTAGAGGGGGAATATCGCTCATGGCTTTTTCACTTTTCGTAAAAAAACTCAGAGTAAAATACGCAGTGGAAATAATTAAAGAAAGTGACAAGGTTGATTTTACTTTGTTCAGAGCATGTGGCGACTCCTACTCTAAGGCCCGCAATGGTCAATCAGTTTCATTGGGCAATCCACATCATCTTCAATGTCAAGATTTCTGACAACTTAACAATCTAGACCGAACCCAGTCGGTCTACCGAACCACTGGTTCAGTCTACTAAATCGATTTGGATCCACTTGTATCCGAGTCAAGTTCGGTTCACCCATTTACATTTTTCTACTTCCTATTTTACTTTCAGCTCAGTTTTGCAAAACAGCAATACATAATACAAACAAGCAACCTAGCCTATATTTGTAAGTCTACCTACCTACTAGGCTTACCTTTGCTTGGAAGCCTCTCCTCTAAGTCTATCACCTAGAGTCAATCCCTTGGGATCCAGCCACACTTCTATAAGTTTATCTGACCTACTAGACTTACCTGACCTACTCAGCTTACCTTGAAGGTCCCTCCTCCATGTCTACCACCTAAGGGTTAATCCCTTAGGATCAAGTCACACTCTTGTAAGTTTACCTGGCCTACTAGGCTTCATGCTTGGAGTGCATCCAAGACTTTACCATTACCAAGGGTTACCTCCCCTAGAATTTTCTCTTGCTTAGAGTTCACTCATCTAAGACTTTCATCATCTAACTTCACTCACTAGAGCCTAGCTTCACTAAGACTTTCACTGTCTGACCTCACTCACCAGAACTTTCACCACCTAACTTCACTCACTAGAGGCTGACTTCACTCACCAAGACTTCCCTTTGCCTAATCTCCAGTTAAGACTGGTCACTTAATAGATTTCTCACCTGCCTAACATTAGGACTAATCACTCAATAGACTTATCACCTTCCTAACTTCCAGTTAGAACTTACCCTTGCCTAACCTTCAGTTATGACTTTTCCTTGCTAGTCATCTAGTCCTGATTAGACTTCTCCCTTCCAAACATCAAGTCCTGTTTTGATCAACCCATAGTTAAAATGATCAAAACCCTAGAGGTTGATTGCACCTTCCACCACCAACACAAAAAACTTAAGTTGCTTCAAAATCACGTTTTGTTTTGTAAACCCTATATTCCTCAAGAAGATATTTCTTGTAACACTTGTGTTTTCATTCATGAAGATTTAGTCAAACTTGAGTTTGATCATCCCTGTGTATAGATTATCTTGTAACCAAACTAAATTTACCTTCAGCACTAACCATTAAATTCAATTTTCTTCCATTTGACTATACTAATTGACATTTTGAACTTCGTGAAGAGATGTATTGCAACTGCCAAGTGGCTTAGTTAAAACCTATGCAACCTGATATTGATGTATGACAGGGACTCATCTTTATAGTTTTCATACGCTAGAAGTTCAAGTCAATACTTTGCCTTTTTCATAATACATAGGGTTATGCAAGTGCGGCTATAGATTAATAATCCAATAAATCTAAATTGCTCCTTGATGTAATATATATTCTGTTTTAAGCTTCTTAGACATATTGCATGATAAAACATGATGCTATTACAACATACTTAGTGAATACATACTTCACAAGTATAGAGTGTCATATATATGTTAGATGTACAATATAAATCTAGTGGTGCTTTTTTAATCATAAACATTTCCTCCCCAATCACAAGGAAAGTCCAACATGTTCCAAGTAATTAAATATTTAATTAAGATAATCATTGAGAGCCTACTTGAATATAGCATAAGATCCATTTGTAACATTCGAAGTGTTAATTTTAGCTATTAAGAAAATTTGGCCTTGTGCATGCTAGGAATTTCAAACTTTCAACTAAGCTCTTGTAAAGGATTAGATCAAATGTTTTAGCTTCTTTTGACAAACTTTATTTCATGATTTAAAATTTTGACCCATGCCAGAGTTTCGATCCCATACAGATTTGGTAGTGTATCTTGGCCATACAGCTTCAATATTTTTTAAAATATAAGCATATATTAATTTTATTAATATTAAATTATTAAATATGCTCTATATGTTGGGACGTTGAGTACAAATTTCAATATTTGCTCATAAAATAATGCATATTTAAATTTTATAAAAATTATTTTAAAATAATAATAATTCTCAAAAATTAAATACTAAATCTAAAATTATAAAATCATTTGAAAAGTTCAAAGATAATTATAAAATTATTTGAAAGTTCTAAATTATTTTTTGAATGTATTTGTAAATTTTTAAAATTTATTTGAAATGTTTAAGAATTATATTTTGAAAAAAAAAAGATTATTTTAAAATTATATTCAATTTTGAATATATATTATAAATTATTTTATAAAATACTTCACTAATTTTTAAAATTTTTTTAAAAATATTTTATATTAATTATAATTATAACTATTGTATGTAATTAATAGTTTATTTATAATTTAAAATAGAAAAAGAAAAGAAAAACCACGATTGTCGCAACCTCACGAAGGCCATCATGGTGTTGCAGCACCCTCTGCAGCCCCACTTCCCTAGTGGAGGGTGTCACGATCTCACAAGATCGTGACACCCTCCATGACCCCACGAAAGACCGTCGCAAGGTCACGACACCCTCCGTGGCCCCGCGGAGGTCTGCCATTGGGTCGCAACAACCTCGCAATCGTGGTGCTAGTAGGTACCAATGCATCGTCAAAACGGTAAATACCACCTGTTTCGAGCAGGCTCAACATTTCAAACACTGCTTTATTTCACAATCAAGGTATATTACTTGTTAATTAGGTTGCAATTTTCTATCTTGAATGATTGAGTAGCTACACATGCTTGTTGAATCTTTCAAGTAGCCACCTTATATACGTTAGTCTCTGATGGATTTTTCATGATAAACATATTTAAATGAGCTTTTTATGTTTAACAAGTTGGTTAAATGTGTTGATTGACATGGTCAAATGGATAAACTAGTTGGAAGGATCACTTGAATATATCAAATAGATGGATTGGCTGAAAAAAAAAATGATCTTGAAAGGATGCGTAAAATATTTGTAATTTAAGTAAAACACATGTAACGTATAAATATGTGCCTAGGTAGAAATGGGTTATTTAAAAAGAAAAAAAAATAATTTCTAAAAAATATTCAACAATTACTGTTCATCATTGGTCAACCAAATAACTTGGTTTTGGTTGACTAAGCATCATTAGTAAACAAAACAAGTCCAAATCCAATATGGTTGACCAAACTCAATAGATTACAACCATCAAATAATCATTGTGTAATAATTATCCAGCTATCAATCTATCTATAATGCTTTCTAATACTGAAATCGAATTTCAGATCTTGGATAAGGTTATGGGTGAGTTTAAATTTGAATTCCAACTATAAGAAATCATTTACAAATAGCCTCTTAAAGATCTTTGCTCGGAACAGTCTCAAGTTCCTTTGTTCTCTTGTTTTGAGCAAATAATTTCTGCAAGCTTAACTATGGGGTTTTTTTTTTTTTTTCTCTTCCCTCATACATCATTTATATTTTCGCTAAGATGATGAGAATGTGTTATCTCCTCTCTTATATACTCAAAATTTCACATCATTGTAAAGATAGAAACAGCATTGAAGTTTTGATCTAGAGGTTGTTATCTTTTTAGATTGGATCTGAGACGTGAAATTGTTGTACTAACCACATTAATTTTTTTATTCTATTTTTAGCATTGCAAATTTTATTATGTTTTTCTTATTGCAAATACTTTAATTATCTCATCGCAATTAAATTATAGGTCTTTCATTGCAATTAAATTGTAATTTTCTTTACTATAAAATTAAAATTTTTTATTTTAATTTTAATTTTGATTTTTCAATTTGAATTATAATTTTCTCATGCACTTGGATTCAGTTTTATTATGCAATATTTTAGTCATTGCATTTTAAATCCAAGTTAATTACAATCTTATCATTATATGGTTTTATTTTTTTATGCTGCAATTTATTTATAATTTGTTTATATTACATTAAACACACTCTATTTAACTTTTGATTAAGTTGTTAGCTCAATAAGTATTTAACATACTCCAATTTATCCCCAACCCCCTTTCCCACTCCACCACCCCCCTCTTGGATCTTTATCAAAGCATGGCCTTAACATTCATATTAACATTCTTGATAAGAACGGTTGGCAACTACAACATCTCTATCTCATGACCACCCTTCTTTGATAGAGTTGCCTTCGGTCAATGCATGCATTCCAACACGATTTTGAGATAATGGTTGCACTCATGCAAGACTCCAACAGACCCTTGAATGCAATTGAAAACAAGATGGGCAAGGGCAAATGGTTTGATGATCAAAGGAAAGTGTAAAAGACATGTGGAAGTATGTATACCTTCTAATGCAGATTACCCATCAAAGAACTTAATAAAGTAATTACAATAGTGTTGTGTTAAAAATATTGTAGACTAATCTTGTTGAATTGCATGAAGGGTCTTCAAAATGCAAACTTATAAAGCAAGACTTATTAAGAACACATATGACTACATTCAAGATGAACAATAAAACCATGGTGCAAATGCATGAATGACACAGACACATAAATGGAATAGTAGCTATTGGGGAATCATAATAGTGATAAAGTTCGTTGTGTTCTAAGAACTTTCCAAGAACCACCCAAATGGTCTATCAATAGTGAATGTCAACTTTATATCAAAGGAACCAAAGAGATAAACTACCATAAAGCTACACGTGCCTAGGTATTGCTGATTAACAAAAGACAAAGAAAGATAACATTCATAATGAAGCAAGAAAAACTAAGAGCATCAAAGAAGAAACCATCTCAACAACTCAATAAGTCATGTTAGTGTAACAACTCCAATTATTCATATAGATAGTGAGATATGTCCCACTTAGTGAATGATAATGAAAAACAAATAAAAGAGATTCCCAAATCAAAGAAGTACTAGAAAAAGAGAACAATTAAGAGAAAAGAAGAATCAAGAAGAGCAATCGAAGGTAGACATCATCGGCTACAGAATCACGAAAAAGATCACTATAAGAACAAAACAAGTATGCAAAGCAAAACAAAGACAAGAAAGGTAAATAAAAGAAGAAAACTCACACTACAACCTTAGACAATACAAGTTCGTCAAAAGAATTTACTTCACCAAAATTCTCCAAAAATAGAGCACTGATGGTCATCATTAATGAGGAACAAAAAGAACTAAGAGGCTATAAAGTGAGGGGAAGAAACATAAAAAAGAGGTAACTAATCTAATTGAGTTATTTGAAGTATATAGTCAATCTTATTAGATTCTTAGCTAAAGTAAAATTAAAAGTTAAATTTTATAGTAAAAAATTACAAATCTATGTGAACTATTTAAGGACAATGAAGAGTTGAAATCACAGATAACAAATTAACTATAAAATTAGAAAAATTCACCATTGAATCCAAGAATTTAGACATATTGCTTGGAAGTCAAAGGGTGACATATAGGAATGTCGATTTAAAGTATAAATTTGAACAAAAGGATAAGGTCTATACACCATTTACATTCGTATCTATAAACGATAAATATAGATCATATGGTTCATTCATGCACAAAATGAAACTAAAGGCATTAAGCATAGAAATGTAGTTAAAAATTATTATTTTTGTTCAATATTTGCCTAATCCTATCAGACCCAATTAGTTTCAAATACCAAAATCTTTGGTTTCTTATATTTATTAGATATGTATGAAGAGTGAGCTTGCTAGTGATGAATAATATCTCAACAGCAAATGGCCAAAATACATACTCATGGGGATGTCTCATTTAGACACATCAATGAGTGTAAAATAATTGGATATGATACCATTATAATTCATAATAATTTTGTAATAAAATTGTTTTCTTAGGAGATGATACACACTTAAATTTGCTAAGTATTAGTTGATTGTGTGATTTAGGCTACAAAGTTAGTTTTACTTAATCAAGTACCTAATTAAACATTCTATTCTAACACGACCATATAGTTAGACATCGAAATGAAGATGTATACACAATTAACTTACTTTATGTATACCTTATCTATTAAATGTTTCGTGAACAAGGAAGAAAAAGCTTGCCTATCTCACTCGTGAGGTTATCCAAGGACAATTGATACGAGGTTTATCCAGGCATACATGCGCAATGCATGCCAAGAAGTTAAGCATATACATACCTCTATGCCTTTAAAAATTGGGGATAGTAAATATATCCTAATCATCACTATTGATTTTAGTTTGTCACTTCTGTTGAACTTGTTCTTAAAACACAACAAACTTGCTATACTCAATTACTTCTGCACGAAAGTTAAAAGTGAAAAGAATGTCAAAAACATTGGAATCCATAGTGGGGTTCTTGATTACTTAAATTTTTTTACAAAGTTCATTAATACTCTCTCATGATTTTTCTGCACCAAGATTGCCTTAACAAAATGACATCGTGGAATGAAAAAAAAAACATACATTACAAAAAGCCACCCATGTTATGGTAAATGCATGTTCATTGCCAAAATACTTTTGAGCAAAAGTTATAATCATAGTGTGTTACGTTCAAAATCAAATTTATTACATCCTTCTACATTTAAGATGTCCTACGAGCTTTGGTAGGGGAAGAAAGTTACAATGTAAATATAATTTAGTTGTGATGTGTATATTTAGCAAGGATTATTTTGGCAATTTATTTATAATAGATGAGGAGGAAATTTTTGTAGGGTACTCCTTACGAGCAAACTTTACCGTATTTACAATAAGTGGTTGGTTAAAATTAAGGAGTTATTGAACCTACTTATGTGTACCCTAGTCCTTCACTTATAGATGATGACTTGGAAGAGAAAGATGCCAACACACTAAGCATGGAGGAAAGCTCAAGTGAGATAGAAGACACACATCAAGGGGAAAACTTTATAAAAAGATCAAGATGATCCTCCACGAAGCCTTCCTCCAACATATAAATAAGATTCCAATTATCCAATTGTAGAACATCCATCACAAGATGCAAGGACTCATTCTTTAAACATGATGACAATATAGTAGGAATATCACAAACTAAACTAAGGCAAACAACACTAACAAAGCATTAGGCAATTCAAATTAGATGTTGGTTGTGTAAGAGAAGTTGGCTTACTTTGCACGAAGAGGTTTAAGAGTTGAACTATGATGAAGTATGAAGTCATAACACGTCAAGTCCATTAGATTTTACTAGCTTTTACAAGTTTTCACTATTTTAAATTATATCAAATGGATATCAAATCTGAATTTTTAAATGAGTCAATTTTGTAAAAACGAAACCACCTGCTATTGAAAACTTCAATATCCTAATCGTATTTTCTAATTATAAAAAGTTTTATATGGTCTAACCCCTAAGAGCTTGGTATGAGTAACTTTTTTCATATTTGATTCCTGTTGTTTTAAAATGGGAGCTATAGATATAACATTGTTAGTAGAAGCATACAAAAAAATATTTCTATCACATTGATTTACATCAATGTTATTTAACACACTTAAGAATTTATTCCTATTAAAATTATCTAAGTCATTAATTTTTATAATTTGTTGGAATTTTTATAAAAGATATTTAGTTAAAAAAAAAAATTTGATCCTCACAAGTATTATTTTTTTGTTATTGTTTTTCCTCACCTTTTTTTCCCTCCACCACGGTCATCCCACCTATCATTTTTCATTCATTGTTCTTGTTCACCACGTTTTACTCCCTCTCCACAAAATAATTATTCTTTTTGCTACTAATCTACTCACCACAGCTTCATCATCAAGCAATGTTGCTCCATCTTCTCTACCGCCACTTTTTATATTGATTTCCTTCTGTCACCATCATCGTGCATCATCACCTCCCAATCACCACCACTACCGTCTTTGTCTGCTCACGACGTCCACCTATAATATAAAAGGTCACAAGTAGAAGAGATCAAGCTTGCCAGCTAACTTCAAAGTGCAAATTCTCAACAAGAAGGCTTGCATCAACAGTCATATTGTTACTTCTTTAAAAATTATTGTTCATTAATTGACTGGTTAATTGCTTCCTATGCATTAACTATTTTTTCTCCTTATTTCTGCCTTTTTTATCATTTTCTTATTACCTATCTATTTTGACAATAATTCTTGATCGTTTAATTTCTACTTGTTTCATTATTATGGATTCCATTTCCTACTTTTTTCCTTAAATTATTGTGTATCTAAAATTTATAATAGTCATTACTTGTCGAACCTCCATATTGTTATGATGAAAAATCTCACTATCAGAGAGGTAGATACTAGGTACAAACTTATGGAAAACGAGCTTAAAAACCTTCTGATCTAGAGTGGAAACGTTAGATGATTTAAAATTTATCTTGTTGGTGTAACTGACAAGCTGGTAAAGAACACAAGTGCTAAGCCAACATATCTTCACACACAACTCAACAATCACCAAGGCATTATTCACGTTGAAACTTGAAACTATTAATCAATCATTAACGAAGGGCCTAGGTGTAGACCTAAATTTGAATTAGACCCAAAAAAATACTACCTGCCATGTCAAACTAGATATCCCTAAATTCGATGGTTGACTAAATCTAAATGCATTCCTCGACTAGATTGTAAAGATTAAGGATTACTTTAATAGTAAGACCTAAATCAAACAAATACAATTTACAGAATTCAAACTCGTAGGTTTGTAAAGAATCCATGCAGAGTATCCAAGATCAATACATTCGCAAATGGGGATGAACCAATCATACAGTGGGTACACATGAAGTAAATTCTAAGTGAAAAAATGTATTTCAACATACTTTGAAAATAACAGTATATGTGGATCAATCTAAACGACCAAACATGAGAGTAAACAAATATCTAAGCAAATTTGAAACTTATGAATGCATTGTAAGCCCAAATTAGACCCTAGCGAAATCTAATCAATTTTATTAATGGATTAAAAACTAAAATTCAAAGACAGCTAGAATTATTTGTCCTAATCTTGATTGAAGAGGTCTGTCGAAAGCTGAAGATATTGAGCACTTTATAAAATCTCTTTACATGCATCCATTAGGCCACTTAACAAGCAACAATACTACTTATACACCATCACCGCAATTAGCAAGCCCCTTAGCCCGATTCACTCCTAGATCTGTCAGAAGTGAATAGAGACGGATACACAAGTCATTAGAAAAGAAAAAAAAAATAAATCTCTAATATTTAATTAATATTTAATGTTTTAATTGTCATGACAAAGGTCATATAACATCCACATGCATGTCTAGACGCAATCTTAGGGAACACAACAAAGAAGTTGACCCTCTTGACAAGCACCATGAAAATGAGAAAACTAAAGGAACAAATCAAAGGAACTAATGTAGCCTATTGTATCCTTTCAATATCTATCCGATGGCACGTGGAAACGAACTAGTATCTCCCACACGTGCAAAATTGTAATCGATAGAGGGAGATACATGAGCATAGTTTCCAGTTCCACAGGCCCTCTCTAGGGTTGAAGTCAACTTGAAATCACATCTAAGCCCCTATAAGGTAGCATGGATAAATCAAATCTCCCTTCGTGTTACACAAAGTATTTGTCTCTAATAGAGATTGACCTATATAACGATAACATATAGTGTGATATTCTTCCTATGAATGTGGTCCATGTCATCCTTAGTCAACTTTGGTTATAAGATCTCTGCATTACTCATGACAGACAAAAATACCTATTCTTTCAAACACAATGGCAAAGCATTTAATACGTATCTACCCAAGTCCAAACCTAACTTGCTAAAGCATCCCAATTCTTAAGACAACCCCACCATCTTCTCACACAAAGAACATTTGGAAAAAAAAAATGGTACCATTAGTGGCCCATGATATCAAATCAAGCCTTAAGAAGGTTGAGAACGTTAAATGCACAGAGTTACTTCCCAGACCCCTACATATGTGTATGACCAATTACAATAAGGAATTGACCCCAAGATCACAATTGTCTAACCTACTACTTGTGAATTCGCTCACAACAACTAGATAAAACTAATCTGCGTTATATATGGGTCGAAAGCCCATTATTGTCAACCTCCTACCCTTACCTACCACTTCTTATTTATCTAAATAGTAAAGAGTTACTAAGCACAATAGAGAGATCTATATTGATGCTAGGAGGAAAGTTGCATCAAGTAATGAGGCTTATAACTTTCAGAGTAATACACATCGTAGATTTAAGGAATATAATATAGGGAACTATGTAGTTGTCTACATTCATCCTAAGGACTTTTCTAAAAACTCCACTAAAAAATTTCAAGCCCCTTCTTAGTGTCCTTTTCAAATTATAAAAAAAAAAATTACTACTAATGCATATAAGCATATGTTGTTAATTTGCACACAACCTCCTCAACCTACTAACCAGAGTTACTAAGCAAATTTTCATTATGCTTGGAAAACACGATCCAAGAAGAAAAGATGACAACTCACCAAGAATTGAGTTCTCCTCAATGGAGGATCAATAGGGGAGAATAATAATAATAATAAAAAGGACAGCCCGCCACTTCAATAGGGGAGAATAATACATACAAAAAAACACATTGACATCAAAAAAAAAAAAATGCTTGAAGAAATAAATCAGCAGCTACCCAATTTGGCTAAAAAGACGTCTCTACTTCATAACTATTCCAGCTTCTCACTTGACGAATTTAAGTTCTTTTCCAATTGAGAAGAATAACACAGTCAAGAATTTAATCCTACTAAAAGTTGTCTAAGTCATTAGTTTTTATAATTTATTGGAACTTTTTAAAAAGGTATATAGTTTTTTTTTATAGAAAAATTGGTTAGCTTTATTAGGACAATTAGGGTTTTATTAGAAAAATATATTATTTTATAAAGACTAAATAGTGTTATTAATCTACAAAAGGGGTTAAGATCTCATGTAATAGGTAAGTTTTGAGTTTATACAATTTTCAATTTCCTTTTCTTTGGGTAAGGATCATATTTTTATTTATCCACGGTGTTGCATCACTATTAGTTTTGGTTTATTAATAAAAACTTTTAAATGAGTTTGCTACTCTTATATACAGAGTGAGTTTGAGTTTGAGATAATCCTGGAGTTAGATTGTTAGAATTTATTTTTTAGCTTAAAATCAAATAAATAAAGGAAGATATTTATATGCACAAAACAATGTGGACTTTACAAAAGTTTGAGTTATATATATAGGTTTAATTTCAAGAACAAAATTAAAGAATCCCTAAGAGCAAATCATGAAATTATCTTTTGGATACTATTTAACTTGAAAATGAGCCTTAGTGCAATGGTAAGCTTGTTGTCATGTGACCTAAAGGTGACGGGTTCGAGTCTCGGAAACAGCCTCTTGCAAAGTAGGATAAGAAGTAGACCCTTCCCCGGGACCCACATTGGCAGGACCTTCGTGCACTGGGTTGCCCTTATACTATTTAACTTCATAAATTAGGAGAATAGTAAGAGGTTTTATCATCTAACCTCAACCTAGTTGACTTTTTGAGACCTTTAGTAAACCTTTTGGATAATATGAAATTAGAGTAGCAATTAAAAAGTCCCGGTATGGACCCATTCAAGCAAAATGAAGTAAACAATGCTTCCTTCTTTCACATGTGTCATGGACTATATTCACTATAATGTAGAAATTTAGGCCAGAACTCATTTGATATTCATTTCTCAGAAATAACTTCACGAAGTTAAAGACCATATGACATGTATAAAATTCTAGAAAATAGACAAACACCCTAGAAAATACGCTAAAGCCTCTATTAGGTTAACTAATGGCTAAGAAACAATGTTCATAATGGGCCAAAACATTCATGATAAGGTAAGAACTTAACATCATGATTAAATTGGCCTAGGAAAATTGCATTTGATACATGGGATGCAATTTCTGAGGTACAATATTGCATGAAATATCCAGAATCATTTACATATAATGGCAAGTGTTTTTACTATAGGCCTTACATGTTGTAATGAAAGATCATCACAATTTAAAGGCACTCGAGTCCATCTTCGTAGATAGCATATACTATCTATCATCCATGCATGTGATGCAATAGAGAGGAACTCTATTTGTCATTCGAACACCTTAAAACCAAAAAATATTGAGAGGAACTCTACTTTCCATTCAAACAACATAAAACCATACAAAATTGAGAAAATGTATACTTGTCATTCAACAATAGAAATCCACAAAGATTAGCCACCTCTTGTTTGTTGATACTCTATTTTAGAGCTCATCATAAATCATGTAGAAGAATTAGAAGAATTTTATCAAATATCAATCTCAATGAAGAAATTAGTTTATCTACATCAGAGGTTTCTCACCAACAAAGTTACTAGGCAAACTAAAACAATTACATAACAATTTGAAAAGTTCTGAAGGTAATCTCAAGTATTAAGTGGTTATGATTAAGATTCAAAATCTTGAGCCGTATTAAAGTTTCAGTCTTTGATGGGAACGATGTTGTTTCGATATCGTGCCGATGTTTCGATACATGATGCTGGTAATGGGTTAGAGCTGAAGAAGAAAAAAGATAAAGTATAGGAAGGAGATTGTACTAAGCGCAGATTCTAAATCTTGTACCATGTCACGCAAAAGTCAAAACAATGGAAATATATCATTTCAGTAAACTATCAAAACTCGATACCACTCAACACATCCTTTGTTTTATCTCCTTCCTCCATCAACCTCCAAACTATTACCAACACCATACATTAGCGTGTCGGCACGAATAGTACCTTTCTGGTCAAAGACCGAAATTACAATACGATTCAAAATTTTAAACCTCAGTGCCGAGTGGTATCAAATTTCAGTACAGGAACAATACATTGTCATTTCACTCGACACGATACGAGATTTCAAACCATCGTTATGATTATACCTAAACAAGCTCCTAAAAAGTTTTCTGATGGAATTATCACACAAGTCCAAATCAGACACAATATATCAGGGAAACTTGTTGACACCGATAGGAAGTATCCTATTATTATATATGCCAAAAGTTTTACGTTGTTTACTTGTTTATAGTTTATATAGAATATGAATTAGTAATTGATGGAAGAGTTCTTAATGGAAAAAAAAAATTGTGGCAACATGACACTAATCATCAGGCTAACCACTCCATGGCTTTAAATCTCAGAGCATGTTAGAATTTCAATATTTGACTGGAATAGTGCAATTTTAGCATCATGCCAAAGTGTCAATGTTAAATACAAATGGCTAATTAAAAGTGAAGGGAGAAAGGAAATGATAGAGAAGATAAAAAGAAACTACATGCTTGAGTTTAAAGTATTTCTCCATGTTAGAGTTTCGGTATCTAGTTGGAATGGTATGATTTTGGCACTGTATTGTATTGTGCTCACAATTAGCATGGCTTTGGCATGCATCAAAGAATGTCAAGATGAATATAGATGTATTATATTCCTTGGATACTCTTCACATATTGTATTTACTTGTAAAAAAAGGCAATAACAATTAAATAATCAATTGAATCAGATTTGTTATATTTGAAAAAACTATTGTATATAAAGGCATGTAGTTTCAAGCCTACAAGACCAACAGCCATAAGAAATTAAAAAAAATTGACATGCAAAGTTTGAGAGAACTAGTCTTTATCCATAAAAGGTTCATAAAAATTAGGAAAAGTATGATTCATTACCATTTCAGAAATATTATACGGAGGGTTAAAGACTTTCCCAGTACTTGCTGCTTCCTCAGTCAAATCTCCAAACTCATTTATGGTCCATGCATGCTTCCCAGGAGACAACCCACTAAAGCTAGCATCAATTTTTGCCGATTCCATGCTCACTTGAGCCAAACGTACAACTCCATATATAACTGGACCTTTGAACTCGGCAACGGATGCAGAAATTAAAAAATCTGGAAAAATGCAAGTTACTTTAACTATTAGTGTTCAGAAAATTGACAGTTTCCCATCTTTAGCCTTCCAATAACTATAAAACCATATTCAAGTTCCCAATTATAATTTTGGTATAAAATTAACAAAATATCATGACGATCATACTAGAAGAAGATGTGTAGAAATGTCAAAAATGAACCCGACCCGAGTCGACCCAAAAAATATTTGGTTCGGGTCGGGTTTAAGTTGGGGTTTTCAGGTTGGGTTAGAGTCGGATTGGGTTCGGGTTAACCTGGGTTGACCTGAATTTAGGGTTTAGTAGATTTTTTTTTAGGTTAAATCAAATTTTATTTTGAAAATTAAGATAATTTTATGTTTATCAATATCAAGGTTAGTATGATAGTGATGAAATATTAAGATAAAAGTGAAGAATTATTAGAAAAATAACTAAAAAAAAGTCTTTTTTAATCAGGTTATTCAGGTTGGTCAGATTATCCGGGTTCGGGTTTCAAGGATGTGTTCAGGTTCGAGTTAGGAATTTTAAAGAAAAAATCCTTGCTGCAACCCGACCCAAACCCATCCGTCCATCTGAATTGACACGCCTAAAATGTGTCGTATATGCATGCTTACCAAGTCATATCAGCATTCTGCAGTTCATGTTTTAAAAGGTATACACACACACAAAAAAAAATATATATAGCAGCAAAGAGTCATTTACATGATACCAAACCTGTGTAAATATTTTCACTCTAATATAGGTGAATCACAATTTTAACAGGGATATACAGCAAAAACTTAACATGCTCATCAAATAATTTATAAAAAGCAACAGAGAGCTTAGCATCTGGTAGAATAATTAGAACTCTTCATATTGAAGCAAAAGCTGATTACGCTCACTTCAGTTACCCCTCACTGTCCCTCCCAGGTTATATGAAGGGAGATAAATTACAGGGTCAACTTATAATTAATGCCTCAAGTGGATAATAGGTTGGAAGAAATTTTTTTATTTTTTTCCTGAGGCACACGTGACTGTCGATTTGATGAAGATGTATTAATAAACAAAAATGATTAATTAAGCCAAGTAACGTCGAGCTTAGGGTGACCAGCTTGACCCTATGGAAGTTTCCCACCGGCCACCAAGGTTAATTTGAAGCACTCGTGACGAGCGGCCCGAAAGCGAACATCCTTTAGTTGTGAGTCTCATTTGGAAAAAAAAAAATCACTACAAATGCACCATAGCTGGGAATCAAACCGTGGATATGGGAGACAACTAAACACTCTTACCGCTACACCATAACCCTGGGGGCAAACATATAATTAACCAGCCTAGGTAACGTCGAGCCTAAGATGATCGGTCCAACCCCACGGAAGTTTTCCACTGCCACTAGGGTAAATCGAGAAGCACTCGCGGCGGGCCCAGAAGCCTAGCATCCCTTGGTTGCGAATCTCATTTGGAGGAAAAATCTCAGCAAATACGCCGTAACTAGGAATTGAACTGTGGGTGCAGACAACCAAACACTCTTACC
>JBBPFQ010000025.1:4592187-4603808 GCA_037974815.1 Kaempferia elegans
AGATGATGGGGATGATTGCTTCTTCTTTTTCCCTTTCTCCTTGTTGGCCACTAGAGCTATTCCCCTTAATCTTTAAGCTTCTCCCTCCAAGCTTCGACGCAGTTTTGTGGAGCTCCATTGTTGAGAAGAATTCATCTAGAGAGCTCTTCTCTAGATCCTTTGAGATATAGAATGAGTCCACTATGGGCATCCACGTAGTAGTCCTTGGGAAAGCATTGATGGCTTTCATGATTACATCCCGATTTAACAGCATCTCACTTACACTTGTTAACTCATTTAAAATTTCTTTAAATTTAGCATGAAGTGTAGTTACCTTTTCTCCCTTCTCGAGTTTGAAATTGTTGAGTTGAACCTAGAGAAGATCTCTTCTAGCTAACTTTGCTTCTGATATGCCTTCATGAAGCTCTACTAGCTTTTTCCATAAATCTTTGACATTTGTGTAGTTTCTAATTCTTGTTACCTCTTGTTGGGGAAAAATGTCGAGAAGATGATGCATCACCTTTGAATTTGCTAGATGTTCTTCCTTTTGTTTCTTTGTTCATCTTAATTTGTCGATCAATATGTTGTTCTCCCTAAGATCTCAAAACCATTTTCCATTATTAACAAAATATTGAAATCAGTTTCGAAGAATACATCCGTCCTTTTCTTCCACCAAGATAAGTCTCCTTCGAATTAGGGTGGATGGATGCTTGAGTCGGCCATTTGTTTGATTGTTGCTCTTCTTGGCGATTAGTCTGTCAAAGTGCTACCGTGGCTCTGATACCACTTGTTGGAGATCGGATAACCGACTTTCTTCCTACGAGGTTAGTTGCACAAGCGGAAAAAAAAACTTAAACAACAAAGAAAGACAAACCGCAAACAAGTCTATTTACGTGGTTCAGAGATTGTTGCTTCTACTCCACGTTTGTCCTTGGGGTGGATGAACCCTCAATCTTTCAGTGGATTAGTCTCCGACAATCTCCGGCTAAGTCTTGCTTCTTCTCGGTGAAGCAAACCTCTCACAAAAAATCCTCTTCCTCTTACAAATAGGGAATGAGATTAGGAGGAAGAAGAAAGCTTGAAGGCTTGGGCAAATACTGAGGAGATTATCACTAGTAGCACTCCTTCTCTTTCATGCCCCAAGCTCCTCTTAAATAGAGGAGAGAGTTGAACACCAAGTCAACTCAGCCCGAGCACCAGTCGACTGGAAAATCTATCAGTCGACTGACAAATCTATCAGTCGACTGGTATAGCCGTTGGTTATTCACAACGGCTCTCCATAGAATCGGAGATTCTGTCAATGACTACTTACCAGTCGACTGATCAATCGACTAGCCTTGAGGCAGACTGCCCTTCACATCCATTGAGCACATAACCTTATGTGCGTTTATAAAGCCGGTACCAATCGATTGGTTTTCGTGTCAGTCGACTGGAACATTACATTCACTCACACTCATCCTCTCCGGAGTCACCCTTTGAAGCCCTCTTCCTTGGCCTTCGTTCCTCAGATGCACTTGAGCCCACGACTCCTCTCCGTGTCATCTTTCACGTTGCCTTAAAGTCTGCTACCTCGACTCCACTCCGCTGCTCCTGGTCCGGCGGTCCCTCGGATGCACCATCCTTCACTGACTCAAGGATCCTAGCCCTAGGATGAGATTCTTCACACTTAGTCGCACCAAGTTCCTCACGTGTTTGTCCAAGTCCTGCATGACTAAAACACATACCAAAGCAATATGCAATCCTAACTTAAACCTTTTGACACACACATCAAAACCATGATTGCATATATACAGTTTGCTAGTGAACTCCAGCCTTGAGGATGCTGCTATAGCTTGGAATTGAATTCCTATGGGGAACAATGAGATGCCTAATCGGCAAGTGGTGAAATCTGATTCTGCTACTATTAAGGTTCCAGAACTGGATTTTGAGATTCTTACTAAATCTCGACGTGGAAGACTTTCTACATTTGAAGGATACTTATTAGAGCTACAAATAAATTAGACTCCCTTCAAGAGGAACAGAAGAGAGTGGATCCTGTGACTGCTGAAGTAATTGATCAATTCTTGATAAAACTGAGGTCACTTGAGGGAATGTGGCCTTTACTTTTATATTTGATGTTCCTTCTAGAAATTGTTTTAGTGAGAACTCGTTGATCAGGCAACTCAATCATCCCAAGCAGTTCTTTCTTCTTTGCCTGATAGCCTGAGATTATCAGCTGCATGAATTATTCACCCCTCTAGCACTTTTCTCAATCCTACAATCTCTTAGTTCGCCACAAACAACTTGTACTTAGTTGTCGACGTGGTCTTCCTCTTGTATCTTAGGGAACAAACGTCCATCATAATTTCAAAGCATTGTCGGAGGATGACAAATCTATTTTATGGAAACTACACTCATCGCAGGCCTTGGAATATGGTATCTCGGGCCCAGCATCTCAGCCAAGACATATAGGCCTCAACATCTCTGCCTCGGCAAACTTCTCGGCCATGGCATCTCAGCCAAGCAGCTAAGCCATCTTAAGTAGCTCTTTGTTCTCTACTTGGCAGGGTGATAATATCAGCTTAGATCATCTTAATAGTTTTGAAATTGATTTTTGAAGTAGATTTCAATTCAGCAACTATCCCTGTAATATTTGGCAAGTAATCTTCATTGTGGAAGATTGTTTAACAGGTATATGAAGAAGTAATGAGACACAAGATTGCCTTGTGTAGAACCATATCTCGAGTTACCCATTAAGAGGCATTTGCTAATCAGCAAAGTCTACCGACGCAAGATCAGACCATTTCAAATTCAAGTATAACATTAATAGAATTGAAGCAGCTAGACAATCACTTCAAAGACAGCAAAGATTATTGAAAGCTTATGTTAACATAGTCAATCAAAATTCTCTTCTCTTTGGTGTGGCAATCCGTACGTTTGAATGCAATTAAACAATCTGGGAGCAAACTATATATATTCGATTTATTTTAAATTTTATACATACCATACCATGTAGGCTAGCTTCCATCTACTTGCAGATGTCTTGAATGCCAAACACAGTACTAGTTTCACTTTCACATAGACCAACAACACTACACGTTCATGAAATGCACTAGGACCACAAGTACGCCTCAACCACTAAAAGAGTGGAAGGGCAGCCCTCCCTGACAGGAAAGTAACTGAAGATGAAACGTGGCAAATGGATCATTCAGACACTAAAGACAGCTAGCCATCGATCTCATGAGCTTTTTTAATATAATTCAGCTAGCACTCAGGCGTTAAAGAACGATCTCTGCTGTAATCCTGACAGTAGTAGTAAACCATGTGGTTCCTCTGAACCCATTGCATTGCAGCATACTGCTGAGGGCTGAGTCCGTCTCCGGACGGCGAAGAGGACGTCGGATGGCAACTCCACGGCGCGAAAGCGGAGCATCCGGCAATCTTAAAGTTCCTGAACCTCGAAACAAAGGGCTGGTACCTGTAATCTGCCTTGTACCTGCCATTCTCTGTAGCCCACGACGAGGCATCCCAAATGGAACCATAAATCCACATTGGCCTACCCGGAAATGTTGATTCCGTCTTCCTTCCATATCTTCTTATCGGTACATCATCGACGAAAAATCTGCAGACGTCGATCGATGTACTAATTGAGGATATATATGATAATTGTATAATGATCAAATGGAAATTAAGTAGAATATATACTTACATGATCTCATCGGGGTTCCACAGAATGGCATAGTGGTGGAAGTCAGCGATGGGGTCAAACCAGAGGTGGAATCTCATTTCACGCCCAACAATCCGGCCATCACCACTGCCTCTAACGTAAACATTTGTCTGCAGAGTGTATGGCTTACCTGGAGTTGTGCCGAGAAACTCTATGTCAACCTCATCGTGGAAACCGGGATGGGCTTCATTGTTCGATAGCTGAAAGATAATAATGTTCAGTTCAAACAAACTGTTTTTGACTGATTAATTAATTGTTGCGACAACTTACGTAGAAAGCTGTGTTGACTCCGGCAGTGTAGCCAGATTGCAGTTTGATGGAAGCTTCGAAGTAGCCGTTTCGATACGGTCGCTTCGACTTGAATCCACTTCCTATAATTAATTGAATGTGCTCGTTTTGATTTCGTTTTTCTTTTAGTTTTCTTTTTATCGAGAAGAGGACGACAGATAAAATTAAGCATCAGACCTGAACTTCTATCGAGCCAGATTGTGGCAGAGGATTGGTCCTGGGAGACTGCTTGATGCTGAGGACCCCAGAGATTATTGTAGCCTCTAGAGAATCGCAATGGCCTTATCCTAGAACTTGGATAGAAGCCTGGAGAAGGCTGGGCATTAAGGGATTGCAGCATGAGAAGGACAAGGCATTGAATTAGAAGCGCCATGGTGGTGGCTTGAGAGAAGTAAATAAGCAATGGCATATGGGCAGCTGAGTGGTACTCTTGGTATTTATACGGCCACCTTCCCTATGAAGATTCAATAATGGCTGGTAGTTGCAGTTACAAAGTAAATTGAGCTGAATAACAAGAATATCCAACAAGTGAAGTTGGTTAAAGGGTAATGGAAGCTTCAATGACTGCTTTCCTTCAGCAGAATGGCTGAGGGGACATATCCCAATTCAAGCTATATATTAAAGGGAGAAATGATTTGTTACAGTTTTTATTTTCCCTCTATATTCGAAAGGATAGATCTTTTATCTTTTTCTTTTGGTCGAAAACTGCCAAACCTTATACAGCCATTTTAAGGCATTGTGGATACATGATAATGTGAACAAATATGTCTAAGTGAATCCAAACGAACTTATAACCCTACAAACATAATTTTAACGACAACATGATTGCACACCTAATTGGGCTCCACAACAATGGCCTACCTATTAGTCACAAATTGATTTTCATTATTGGCATGTTTATTCCAATTCATTCTGTTAGACTTCATGGTACTTTTACCTTGTTATGGTTATAATCTGAAATAGTTGAGACAAATTCCATTTTTTTTATAAATAAAATATAATAAAAATTAATAATTTTGATTAGAATAGTTAAATAACCATTTTGTGTGGTCATTCTTATATAAATGTTTAATGTAAATATACTACCTATTGTTTTTTTTTAATTTTGAATTTTGAATTTTGAATTTGAATAAATAACTAAATAGATTTTTAAAAATGAACAAAAGACTTAAAATTATCATGATGTATGATACACATATAATAAGTAATTTGATTCCCTGGGTATGTCAAATTCGAAAAAAAATATCCTCTCCGTAGTGGTCACTGTAACTTTTCAATTTATCTCATTGGTCATCTATGTGATTATGTTAGAATAACAAATTTCACCTTTTGCTTAAAAAGGAGAGATAGATAATTTTCATAGAAAATTACGTTTGACTCCTCAAGTATTATAGACAATCATCCATGCGGCCCTAGATCGCCTAGTCAAATTTTATATATGTGCATCCACCATATGCCAAAAATCCAACTCAATCAGTCTATGAGGTTCTCTGTTTGCCGGTTATTTTATTCATCTATGTCATTCCCACTGACTCCACAAACAATAAGAAAAGAAAAATTAAGGGATGAGAATCTTGAACTAAATCTAGCAGATGGAATAGCCGCATGTGATGCCGAAGAAAAGTTAAAATAAATTATTCAGAAAAGGATATCGCAGCAACCTGCCTTTACAGTACACAGCGCTACCAAAAAAAAACAAAAACCCTTTAAAAATTTTGAAGAAACAATTGCTCAAGAATACAAAAACAACTCCCAATAATTAAGTAATATTTTGTATCAGATATATAAGACGTGGTTTCGTTCCCATCGATGAGAAAACTTAATTCATTCACAATGGAGTGACAAATGAGGTAGACTAGAAGTTGCCAGTATTGACCCAGTAGGTGTCATAATATATATCAATGTAAGGCGTGAAGGAGACCTACGTATACGCTGCTGAGACAGGCACTTACAGTGCTACAGGAGTGAGAGATTGACAGATCAAATATCAAATTGAAGTTAATAATTGATAGATTCTAATGAATATAATGGATCAGCTTCGATGTCCATAATGTCTACGCATGTTGGGCAACTTGATCAAGTAGATGGATGCAGTAACTAAGTAGAATGCAAGGAATTGTTAGGTAATAAGTTTTCCTAGTCCACATGAATTCATGTAGTACTCTAATGAGGAAAACAAATCTAGTAATTAAGGATCTAATAACATCAAATATACGGCAAGAAAAATGATACAAAGGTAAGACGATGGACCTGAATACAACAGAAGATCCATCACCTTTGTATGAACCATGACGAATCTAGTGATCCAGTGGAAAAAGAAGGAGAGCAAAGGTATTGGTTTTCCGAAAGAATTAGGTTGACGGTGTCGTGATCCCTTTATCGATGGGGAATAAAGAGATCGGTCAGAATACATAATCGAACAGAGACCAAACTCTATATATATATACTATGGGCCTCCGCATCTGCTATCAACTCGTATATGATAACAGTATGAATTATGAGTTCTACACAAATCCTTAATGAACATAAATTAGATTATATAATGGGTTTAGTTCTATGTGGCATAGATCTACGTGTCACAAATTGCATGTGAGCCCTCCAAACAGGATAAAATCTAATAATCTTCCACTTGAACTATATGTGATTTGTATATAATATACAATTAAAGCTTAGTTGATGTCAACATCAATGTCGAGCTTTATAGGTATAGAATATCCCTGTAAATAATTAGGTCCATTAATTTCATTAGCATAGGACTAAATAAATCATAGTTACTCTAATATAACTTTAGCAAGCCCTAACAATTATCACAAACCAATATCATTAATGATATAGATCAAGATGTAGATGTGTAGTATGAAAATTATATGAAATGTGATATATACATGCCAATTTCCAAATGGTCCTAGTGGTGACCCAAAATGGTCGGATCATATTTATAAATACTTTATACTAAATTGCAACAAAAAATGATGATCTAAACTTTATGAATCCAAAAGGAATCTATATTATGTTTACAAACACTATATGTTAAACACCACTAGTAAATCATGATACTTTTATTTCAAAATGTCAAAATAAAAAACATATGAATGTGTTTGAATTTAAATATATGATCATAATAAATATAGACTCTCACTAGATGAGTACTTTTTCTATAAAAAGGATCCTCATATCCACAACATGCGCATGAAATACCTTAGACACCAAGCTCTTGGTAAGTGAATCTATCAATATGAAATCTGTGATGACGTGTTCTACCATCGCTAGATGACTCTGAACTCTTTTTTAACCATTAGAAATTTGATGTCAATGTGTTTTGACTTCGATCAACTGCAATTATTCTTAGCATAAAATTTTGTTGCTTTATTATTACAGTTGATCCTTAATCACTTGTTAATGTCATCAATAATTTGCAACGCTGTGCTGAAATTTCATAGCAAAATCCATTAATTGGATGCTTCAAAATAAACTATTAACTCTGCCTCCATAGTAGAGGTTGATACTAGTGTATGATTGATGTTTTCCATGATATAGCCCCTCCAACAAGCATAAAAACTTAGCCCAAACTGAATCTTTTATTATCCAAGCATCTAGTAAAATTGGATTCTGAATATCCGATCACCTATAGGTGACTAGATCTCCGATATGCGAGCATGTGATTTTTAGTCTTTTGCTAATACTACATCACTATCTTCATAGTTTTCCAGTGCGACAATCATGGGTTATTTAAATACCTACCTAACATCTCCACTATGTACACTATATCTGGATGCATACAAACTTGTGCATACATGAGACTTCAGATAGTTGACACATAAGGGAATTATTTCATCTCCTTAATTTTAAGTTCAAATCATGGGCACTGCTGTAAACTGAATATGTCATCTCTATACAAAAGTATGCCATCATGTGCACAATTTTATATGTCATATTGTATAAGCATTTTTTCAATGTAGGTCTTTTGTAAAAGTCCAAGAATGTCACTTGAACGATCATGATATATTTGTCTAAAACACAAGATGTTTCACCAAAATATTCATTTGTGTGGAAACATAAGGATGTCGAGAGTTAAACATGGATGCTAATATATATATATATATTGAAACTTAAGTGCGAGTTTCCTTTGACTTGAGATATTTAAGTAATGGAAACTTATACTTTGACATCCTAAGTATGAGGTGTGGCTCGGGATGATTGAGTATAAGTCAAAATACCCAAAGGTATTTGGATATCAAACAAAGGATTCACTATTCCTTACAAAAAGACGTATACCCTATAACCATTTGTCAGGATTGTTACTCAAAGTCTTTAGTCAAAGCATAAATACATCTTAAGAGTATTGTACTCTTTGACACATGTATGAGTAATTTGAAACCATAGGATAAGGAAATATTACTTGGGGTAGGTGTGACGTAGTCACCTAGTCAAGTGGGTATAAGACGAGTGAAAGAAATGAGACACGATTCACCGTAGCTATTGAAAGGTTCAGAAGTGGTTCTAGAATCAACCATATGATTTTCTGGTTAATTGGGGTTGTGATGTACTACTATGTGTCACTCATGATTCAATCATAATTAATGGTTAATTATGAATGACCAATATAACTAGAAACTTATTAGATCACATGCACTATGAGTTTATTATAGGATCGTTGTGCTAGGGGGTGAATAGTGCTCGTGACATTTATAATTTTCAGAAATCGATCTCATAAACAGTGCGTACAATGCAAATAGGAAAGTAAAGAACAAAAACACAAACCAAACTAAGACTTTTGATTTTACTTAGTTTGGAGTCTGTGGCGAATCCTACTTTAAGGCTCACAATCATTGATTATTTAGTTTGAGCAGTTTACTATCATTTCAAAGAATTACAAGTACAAAGTCGAGTACAATAATATTATAATTTAAGTGCAACAAATGAAATTCTACTGACTACTTTGAAATTCGGACAGTCGTGCTTTTGGTTGTCGAAGATGCGTCACATAGTTGTAGGATCGTCCTCAAAGAACGCGTAAGAGAAAGATCATAAGAATGAGTTGTGTTGAAGCTGCTGGACGGAATAGTGTTTTATAGCCTAGGGAAGGTGCCTTCACGACCATCCAAAGTGCCTCTAGGTGTAGGTTTTATCCCTAAAACCTCGATCACGATAAACTCCACATTCTGCAAAATGTATCCTTGTGAAGGCAGCTTTAAGGCACTCCAAGGCACCTTCTGTTAAGTATAAAAAAATTTAAAAACAAAAACTTGCCACCGCTATACTGCCCATACATATGCCCACTCCCCTCTCTCTTCTTTTTCTCTTCTTCCTCATTCTTTTTCTTTCTTCTTTCTTCTTCTTTTCTCCTGCATCTCTTCTCCTTCTCCAGCAAAGGGCAGAGCAGCAAAGTGTTTCCTCTTCTCCAACAGCAACTGCAGCAGCCCTCTCCTCTTCTCGAGCAGTAGCTTTGCTGTCATTTTCTCCTCTAGAAGCCCACGACAGCAGCCAAGGGCATCCACCCTAGGTGTTGTTTTTTCTAGGGTTTCTTGTATTATATTGTCACCGAGTGGGGTACCAAAAACTATACCCCTAGGGCATGACACCTTCGCTCCTAGCTCCAAGGTGCTTTCACGCCTCTCCGTGTAGGCCTTCGGCCAAGGTGTCTAAGGTGTCTGCAGCACCATGGAAGGCACCTCGAGTACTGTTCACCGAAGGTATCCTTTGTGCATTTCATTTCTTGCATGGTATATTAGTCCAAATACAAAAGATATTATACAACACAAAGTTAGCACAATAAAATATAATTAATAAACTATTTGATAATTAAGGGAATGTCTGGTTTTGTCATTTGGATTTCAACCAAAACCCTAGGTCGGACCAATGCCTACTGTTCCCTCTAAGGAAACGCGTCCTCACCTACTACTCACAGTAGAGTTTACCTATTTGCAAATCGGTCCTCAAGACCGTTTGGTATTTTGCTCTGCATCTGAGACTTAGGACTTCCACCTAGGGTCCTCGACCCTAAGATTTCCCACTTGGTGTTCACGATCTCCAAGGCTTCGACTTAATGTCCTTGACCTTAAGAGTTCCCGTCTGATGTTTTCGACCTGCCAAGACTTTCCACCTAGCCGCAACTAGATCTTTAACAACCTAGGGTTACCTCCCCCTAGGATTTTCCACTTGTATAGTCTCAACTAGGACTTTCCTGCACACTCAAGCAGACTTGTTAGATCACAACATACCTTAACTTTAAACCCTTTGTTATTATCAAAATCAAGTTCATTTAGTCGATGCTTCTTGCACCAACATTTATCCAAAGGATTTGAAATGAGTTTGATAATTGGATTCTCAGATCGAGAGAGATTAAGTTTTTTTGGATCAGATGAAGGACAAATATGAAAGATATTTTATTAAGACTGAAGCGCTGATGGACCATGTGTTTTGAAGACGAGTTGGACCATCTTTCGTTTAATTATAAACCAAATTGGTTTGATTTTAATTAAAAGATGTTTGGTTATTGAACTAAGTGTTTTGGTTTAGAACCAACTTGGTTTAATCATGAACTAAACTTATGTTTATGAGTTAGGTTAATGGGTTAATGAATAGGGGTTTTGGATTTGGATTTAGATCCAAACCCATTAAGAGATATATTTATATCCGGTTTGAAGAGAGAAATCTAATCCAAACCTGGAAAACCTAAAAATTAGGTTTTCTCTTCATCTCTCTCTCCCCCTTGAAAACCAACAAGAGGGGCTACCCTTCTTTTTTTTTGCCGCCGACCAGCTATAGCTAGAGCACCCAGCCAATGGTCCAACCACCTCTAGCTACCCTTCTATCTGGATAGAGTTTTCTTTTTCTGGATAGCGACTACACAGTCGCCGTTCGCTTTGTTTGGTGTCAATTAGTTGCGTACTCTATCGGGCACCAAACCTCATCTTCGCACGTAAGGCTAGTACCTTTTGCGAAGACAGAACTCATGACTTCTGAAGTCATCTTGAGGAGTTCTCAGCATGAATACGAATAGAGGCGAGCTTTCCGAGTGTCGCTTGGTTGATTCCCTTTCCATTTCGCATCATTTCTGTAAAATTTTACATTGCGATCATGTCTGCATGAAATGTATCCTTGTATGCGTGTGGTTTGTGTGATATAATAATTAAGAATTATTTTTTTATCTTCTGTTGTTCATATTTACAAAATGTGTTTTAGTATGCACTAGCATTGGGCTCCCCAACAAAATGAACCTTTTTAATTGTTTTGAATGCTCCTCCTTCATCACCGATGCTCCCGCAACTGAAGTCACCCTCTAGCAAAGAATCGACGAAGTCAATCTCATCCTCCAGAATCGCTCATTTGTCGTCCCTCGTGATTGGCTTCTTCGACTCATCGGAGCCCGACATACCAAGCCACAGCTCAATGTCCTTGGCGTAACTCGCCATATATAGCTTTTCGCTTTCTTTCATCATGTTCCGGCGTAGAACGACGTGGATGGCTGGGCCCAAGGGTGCACACGAAGCAGAGGAGGTGGCGCGACGAAGACGAAGAGAGGAAGGGAAATCCTGCGAGATCAACATGAACGTTGGGGGAAACCACCAGAAGAGTTCCGGCGGAAACCACTCCGACGCTCAAGTTAGAATCACAGAGAGAGAGAAGTTGCACCAAAGGAACTTGG